>CM063183.1:38512111-38757111 GCA_031835075.1 Saguinus oedipus
CTCTGTAATCCCAGCACTTTGGGAGGCCAAGATGGATGGATCACCTGAGGTCAGGAGTTTGAGACCAGACTGGTCAACAGCGTGAAACCCCATCTCTACTAAAAAATACAAAAATTATCCAGGCATGGTGGCATGTGCCTGTAATCCCAGCTACTCAGGAGGCTGAGGCAGAAGAATCGCTTGAACCCAGGAGGCAGAGGTTGCAGTGAGCTGATATCGGGTCATTGCACTCCAGCCTGAATGACAGAGTGAAACTTCGTCCTAAAAATAAAAAAGGAAAACTTTCAGAACGCTAATAAAAACACAATGCAGTCATGAAGATTGCTTATGTAACTAATATCAATCAGAACAAAAATTACGTGGGACTGAACTGATTGAGAATTACAATGATCTTTATGACTTGTTTAAAACATTGCTGATTATTTTATAATTTATTTTCCAAAGTCAAGGTAGCTTTTTTTTCTCTTAGCTATCTATATCTTATAGCAATTGGGTAATGTATACTTTTGTGAACAAAATTGAAGCATTTATCTTTCTCTCTACCTGACTTCTCCAGAAGTTGGAAACCCTTCACCAATGGCTAAGACCAAAATAGTGGTCATTTAGTGACTGGGAATGATTCATTTTCCAGGAGAATAGCATGTACCCTTGTGTCATGACCTACTCTCTGTTGCTTGTAATCTGGCCCACCTGTAGTAACAAGGTTCTTTCCCCTGCTGAGGGATGTGGACTTCCCAGGAATGACCTTTCCCCAAGTCAAGAGAAGAACATCTGTCACTCTAACCTAAGCATAGGTTAATCATCGGTGCTTCCATGGGAAGATATTTGATCAAAAGGGGGAAGTGATAACCTACAGATCACATTTGGCAGGCTTCCAAATTAGCCTACCTTGGGAAGGGCTGATGCTTGGTGGCTTACATTCTGTCCCTGAGGAAATAATTTTTTTTTTTTTTTTTTTTTTGATACAGAGTCTTGCTCTGTTACCCAGGCTGAAGGGCAGTGGTACAATCTCAGCTCACTGCAACTTCCACCTCCCAGGCTCAAACAATGCTCCCACCTTTGTCTCCCAAGTAGGTGGGACTACAGGTACGCCCCACCACAAATGGCTAATTTTTGTATTTTTTGTAGAAATGGGGTTTTGCCATGTTGCCCAGGCTGGTCTCGAACTCCTGGGATCAAGGGATTGGCTTCCCAAAGTGCTTACAGGCATGAACCACGGTGCCCAGCCAGAGTACAGAATCTTACTATGAGTTCCTTAAATCACATAATGAGTTCCTCAAATGGATGATGTACTGTCCAATATGTACCATACTGACACTGAAAAGGACATTGATTTGTTTCTGAATCATTAAGTTTTAATAATTGTCTTGCACATAGAACATTTTAGCCTGTATGTTGTAATCTGTAGCCAATGATTATAGTCTCCATATGGTACCTTCCAATGAAAAAGGACAACTCCAATATGAGGAGTCTCCCTCCCTTTTCCTAAGCTTTCTTAGAAAAGCATTCCAATTTGTAACAGGCGTTGGAACATGCAATAGTCTTACTGGCTATTGGCAGCTCTCAGGAGAGCTGTCTAAGTCTGTCTTCCTTTTAGCTTTCTTGGTGTGTCTTGCTGCGCTGATCCTCACAGTTGGCTTCCAATAAGACTTTATCCAATTATTTCTGTCTCAATAGCCTACTGGCAGAAGCCAGCAAAGGGTAAGAATTCTTACCAAAGTCTGCTCTCCTGATTTTGTGGCTTTCTAGTGCCTGGTTGATAGAGAAAGATAAACATTTCTCTTTGTCCCTTTCCAAATTCAGATTAGCAGGGAAAATAAAAGGCTATTTATAAGAATTAGTTATTTTGGATTGTGGCTCTGGTTAAATTTGGTCTGGTGATACCCATTGGGATGAATTCTTTTCTTCCCAGGGATAGTTAACAGCATTTCCATTTGTCTCATTTTGTGTCCTGGGAATTTGGTTTGTCTTTTGTCTGTCAGGTCACTCAGGGTATCAGGCCTGTGAATGCAGGTGGCCAACTGTCAGGTCAGGGGCTCATAAGAATATGACAGACAGAGTATAGGTTGCATCCCATTTGCAGCTGTTGTCCTACTGGCTATTGGCAGCTCTCAGGAGAGTTTTCTAAGTCTGTCTTTCTTTAAGCTATCTTTAGGGGTGACTCTGGATCTTGGGAGGGCTGCATCTTTGCACCCTCTTTGGAGACACCTCTTGAGTCTGTGGTTAAACCTGTCAACCTAAAAAAAGACATTAGAGAAAATTATCTCTAAATAGGCTGGATTTACTTGGGAACAGAAATAAGGATTATAGTCTAGGATGCATGAAATGGCAAGCTACCAGTGAATTCAGTAAGGGAAGGATAAATGGCACTTTTAGCTTTCTTAGCAAAAAGAGATTTACATAAGCTGCATAGAAACGGAGTTCATTGGTTTCAGAGGTTCAAAGCCAGAGTCGTCAGTTCATTAGCTACTGGGCACGTGTTCTGAGAACATCTAGTCTGAATTGCCCCAGGCCTAAAGAATGCCTAGTAATGAGTCTTACAAAAGCAGAAAATAAATGGGTGAGAATTTCTTGTGGGGTTTTCAGAAAGTTCTTAGAAACAGTTCTTATCTCAGACATTTAAGCATGAACTTCCTTTCCTTCAGGACTTACTGGCCCTATTTTGTCTTGTTGTGTAGCAAAACTCCAGCTTAAGAAGACAAAGAGACTGATGGAGACCAAAGAGAATGTTAATTTGGGGCCCGGGGCCAGCCGCAGGCTCATGCCTAAAATGGCCACCGACCCCAACAAAGAATGCAGTTTAGCTTACGTGCAGTTTGAGGTGGGAAAACAAGGCAGGAAGCCAGTTTCAGACAAAGACAGTCAATCGAGTTTTACAATGTTGGGCTTTGTGGTCACTTAATTCTAAAACCCTGCAGCTGAGGTAGGGGATCGAAAGATGTGGGGAGGACACGCAGGGAAATCAGAAGAACAGGAAACGGGGAAGTTTGCTTGGGCTGCAGACCTAAATATGTGCTCTGGTCTGGCGCGTGCTACGTCCTGCGCTGCACAAGGGTTCAAAGACCTAAGAGGGAATGACGGGGGATAAAGAAAGACACAGACAAACAGAGCTGGGCCAGGCGGTCCAAAAAGCTGATGATGTCAGTCTATTTGGCCTCGACCTGCCTCAGAGTACTTTATTTTATATGTTCACAAAGCACATAGCAGAGGGAGGGTGCAGTTACTTAGAACAGCCTGTGGTTATCTCTCTCATACTTCAGCTAACAACTATCTTAACAGCAAGGTCAGTGAGAGCTGGTTATCTTTTTCTAGGCCTCTCTGCTCTTCTCTGAGAAATACACATTCCCCTATATGGTTTTGCTTCTCTAGAGTTTACCCAAAGTTTACAGCAGCCTTGCTGCTGATTCCCCCAGAGGGGTTGGGCTATGCTGGCTCTCTACGCTGTGGTGCTCTATGTAGAGAGAGGGTGGTGCCCGATCTGCTTTTACTAAATACAGCTTACAAGCTAGTCTAGACAAGCTTGCAGCTTCACTAGGGAGAGGTTACTTAAGTTCCTTAGCCTTTGTACAACTCTTAAATGGCCTTTACTTTTAGTTAATCACTACTTATGTTATGCTTATTATTTAAACTTTATCCTGTTCTATTTTATTTCGTTTTATTTTCCTTCTACAGTCCGGGTCTGACACAAGTGATTTCATCTGGGTATCTGCTAATTTCATAAGCCATAAAAGGCTTTTTGGCTTTGGCTGAATCACTTAATAGGTATATCGTTGGTTAAAAGTTTGGTTTAAAATTTGGTTTAAATGAGTTTAATACTGCCAGGAATATTTACTATTTGACTGGAATGAAACATGATGTTACCAGAAAGTGGTCCCGATCCAGACCCCAAGAGAGTGTTCTTGGATCTCACACAAGAAAAAATTCAAGTCAAATCCATACAGTAAAGTCAAAGCAAGTTTATTAAGAAGTAAAGGAATAAAAGAATGGCTACTCCGCAGAGAGAGCAGCACCCCCAGGGCTGCTGGTTGCCCATTTTTATGATTATTTCTTGATTATATGCTAAACAAGGAGTGGATTATTCATGCTTCCCCTTTTTAGAGCACAGAGGTCCAAAAAGCCATGGCATTTGTGTACTGTCACGGTGCTGGTGGGAACGTAACAATGAGGGCAGCCAGAGGTAACTCTTGTTGCCTCTTGATTTTGGTGGGTTTTGGCTGGCTTCTTTACTACAACCTGTTTTATCAGCAAGGTCTTTATGACCTGTATCTTGTGCTGACCTCATATCTCATCCTGTAACTAGGAATGCCTTAACCTCTTGGGAATGCAGCCCAGCAGGTTTCAGCCTCACTTTACCTAGCCTCTATTCAAGATGGAGTTGCTCTGGTTCAAATGCCTCTGACAATAATAAGACATTTAGAAAGATTTATTTAAAAGGAGCTCTATGGTCAGAAGTTGGCCAAATTGTGAGCTGATATTCACAGCTTGATAGGAGATATTTTTAAGGCCTCTTTGTTCTATTTGATCCTACTTCTCCCACGGCAACTTCTCAGTTGACTACAACCCCCATCTTGAACCTCTGCTGACCAGGCTCTGCTGACTCTGTCTGCCTCTTCTTGTTGAAGTCATTTTGCTGAAGATAATTTGGAGCTTAATTGGCCTCTTTGGGAAACTCCTCACATTGGCTCCTCCAAGCATCTTCCTTCTCACTGTCTCTGCCCCTCCTTCTGTTTGCCACATTTGATCTTCATTTTATTCCCTAGACTCTGATGTGTCCCCTTCAAGCCCTGCCTCTGTTGCCAGTGGAGGGTGTCCAGGTTCTTGGCATCTTGAACAAAGAGTTAAACAAAATGCACAAACAAAGCAAGGAAGGAATGAAGGGACTTACTGAAAATCAAAGTACACTCCACAGTGTGGAAGCAGCCTGAGCATAGGGGCTCAAAGGCCCTGTTTCAGAGTTTTGGGAGTTTAAATACCCTCTAGAGGATTCCGCTGGTTACTTGGGATATGCCCTATGTAAATAAAGAGAATGAAATAAAGTTGTAAAGTCATTTACTAGGCATACACCCTATGGAGGAGATATTTCCTGTCATAGCTGAAGTGTGAATCCGCCTTAAGTTCCCTGCCTCCAGGCCCTATTTTCCTGCCTCATTTGCACCCTGAGAAATGTGATCCCCATAAATATTTATGGGAGGCAGAGGGACTGATGGTCATTCTTCTGTAACTGCTTTATGCTGGCTTGGGGTGAAGTCACCACTTATTGGGGATCACAGAACTCTTGCCCTTATCTATCTGGTAGAGGCAGGGTAGTTTTTTGATGGCTAGGGGTGGTG
This sequence comes from Saguinus oedipus, assembly GCA_031835075.1. Lineage (NCBI taxonomy): Eukaryota > Metazoa > Chordata > Mammalia > Primates > Cebidae > Saguinus > Saguinus oedipus. Next base: position 38,517,442 of record CM063183.1, read on the forward strand.
TCTTCACCTGGAACCGGGTGGAACCTTTGTTGCTTGATCATCTGAAGCTTGATGGTCTCTAGGCAAAATAAAATGAATTTGGTCAAAAGATTTAATAAGTGGGTGGATAGCTGTGCTGTCAAGAATCTTTGTTATAGAGATTTACAGAAGAAAAAGTAAAACCTGGTCTGTTCCAGAATCTATGTGTTTCCTTAAAGTCTTAGGACAAATGACTTCATTTTGGTTTGATTTGGTTTGTTGGAGCCTAGTGCATGAGCTTAGTCCAAAACAAGGGCCTCTCAGAACTTTGTTTTAAAAATCCCCTTTTGGTCAAGTTCTCACTTAGGTGGCAGTATGACCAAACCTTAGGGCCTTAGCACTTTCTTTACCTGGTGAAAATACACTGTAACATAATAATCTACTGTTATAACATCAGCCCTCTTGCATGGAAAAGCTTTTATCCAACCAGAAAACATGCAATGAAAATAACAATTGGATGAAATCCCTTTATAAAATGTTTAAATGGTCCACCAGGTGATCAAATGTACTTGCAGCTTTGTTTTCCCAGGAATATGGGGCCAAACATTGGTTATAAAATATTATAGTAATTTATAAGTTACCACACCAATGTATTCAATTTGGATCATTTTATCTTTTCCATGATGAGTTGTGGAATGCAGAACTTTTTTTTTTTGAGACGGAGTTTTGCTCTTGTGATCTCGGCTCACCGCAACCTCTGCCTCCTGGGTTCAGGCAATTCTCCTGCCTCAGCCTCCTGAGTAGCTGGGATTACAAGCATGCACCACCATGCCCAGCTGATTTTTTGTATTTTTAGTAGAGATGGAGTTTCACCATGTTGACCAGGATGGTCTCGATCTCTTGACCTTGTGATCCACTCGCCTCGGCCTCCCAAAGTTCTGGGATTACAGGCGTGAGCCACCGTGCCCAGCGGAATGCAGAACTTTTAATAATAAAAGCTTAAGGACTCAGGAAGGACAAGGTGGCCATCCTGGTTCTCCATGAGCCCATGCTTAATTAACATTAGCATAGACAGATGGATACAACTAGTATCCTCTTGAATACCAGTTGTTTTTATAAATTAGGTACATAGCACTGATAACTGATGGGTTATCAGGTAATTTGACTTAGACTGTGGAGTTTATTCAAACTGTATATTTAAACAATTTCAGTATCAACTGGTTTAACATGAAAATCTGACAAAGTATATTCTTGATATTTAATTTTTTGTTGTTCTACTTGGGTTAGTAGCTTTATACAAGGAAATTTGGTTATTTCTGTGGTTTACAATAACTATAATTATAATTGATAGCATGTACTTAGACATTAGAATTTTAGAAATTCTATACAAATTTGGAGCATATATTATTATTATGAAAATATTCATTAGCCAAATGTCTCCAATTCTTTATCAGGTTTTAAAGAATATTTTATTGTTTAAACTTCTTCCACATCTTTCTCCCCTGCTTAATGATTCCTTACTATATTGTTTCATAAGTAACCTTTCAAATCTGTAATTCAAACTAACTTTTAGATAACTTCTGAATTAGACAAAATTATTCTTTTTTGACTAATAACATAACCCTTTATGGCACATTTTGTATACAGATCTATATGTTAACTAGAATTCCTATCCTTAGTAACCTTAAACTTTAGTGAAACCTTAAAAAGCAAGAAATCCTGAACTATCAGATATGGGCATATATAGATGAGAACAATCCCACACTTTTAAAGCTAGCTTGTTTAGTAAAGTTATAGTTATGTCACGTGAACTTGAAAATTGCCTGTAATCCGAGCACTTTGGAAGGCCAGGACCGGCAGATCATGAGGTCAGGAGATCAAGACCATTTTGGCCAGCATGGTGAAACCCTGTCTCTACTAAAATACAAAAAATTAGCTGGGTGTGGTGGCACATACCTGTAGTCCCAGCTGCTCAGGAGGCTGAGGCAGGGGAATCCTTTGAACCCAGGAGGCAGAGGTTGCAGTGAGTCAAGATTGCACCACCGCACTCTAGCCTGGTGGCAGAGAAGACTCCATCTGAAAGAAAGGAAGGAAGGAAAAAAAAAGGAAACAAAGTTGCTTAGACTCATTTACTTAATTTATGATCACTCTTTTACTTATAAGTCAGTTTGGTAGACACAACATCTAACAATAGGTATACATACAAATAAACACATGTAGACGTGTAAACGCACACATAAATAAGGATTCAATAGCTTAGAACCTTAGCCATGAGATACCAATACAAGCTTGCCAATTTTACTTTGCCCTAATAGATAATCCATTGAAAGCTATGAACCAAAATTTCAGGTAAAGCAGTCTCCATGGCAGTTTCATTCTTAAAGGCCAAACCTCCCCAGACTCCAAAGAGCACTGGGGCAAAACAGTACCAGAGGAGGGTGTCACATGTTAACCAGGCCCCCTGCTTAGAACAGCAGCACAAAAGCCTGGATGCATTCAATGCCATCCCACTTTCCCATTAGACAGTAAACTCCAGATTCTAAACAATTTTGGGGCCAAGCAGCATTGCAACTGCAAGAGAAAATTCTTAGGAGGGTTTATTATTAAGACCTCAGAACCTCTGCCAAGAATGTCCCCTTTGGGGAGGTTGAGGTCCACAGGATCCCCCAGAGCATCCTCCTGTGGGATCCAATCTTAGAGTGTTAGACATCTCTGACCTTAGGTGGGCACCAGTGCCACGTGCAGGTTTTCCCTCCAGAGCCTACTATGAGCTTTATAAGAATAGCCATGAACTGTAATGAGAGGAACTGGATGCCAGGTGGGCTTTTGTGTCCTTAGCCAGCTGAATAGGATGGGGGGAAATTTAGCCTAAGAAAAGAAGGTTTAAGTTGCCTGGAATATGTGTGAGTTTGCTCTGAGCTGCTCTACACATAGGGATCAGGAACCAGCATGGAAAAGATTTTTTTAAAAAAAGAGTTCTTTTCCCTTCTGAGTAGGGCAATTATTCTCATTCATTCTTAGGCCTTCAGGCAATACTAGGGGGTGACCCCAGCCAATTGCCCTCAATTTCCAAGGAGCTACTAGGAAATAGCTGCTGAAAGATTGAAAAGAAAGAAGGCCAGGCAAGGTGACTCATGCCTGTAATCCCAGCACTTTGGGAAGCTGAGGTGGGCAGATCACCTGAGGTCAGGAGTTTGAGACCAGCTTGGCCAACATGGTGAAACCCCATCTCTACTAAAAATACAAAATTAGCCAGGCGTGGTGGCGCATGCCTATAATCCCAGCTACTCAGGAGGCTGAGGCAGGAGAATCACTTGAACCTGGGAGGCAGAGGTTGTGGTAAGCCGAGATCATGCCATTGCACTCCAGCCTGGGCAACAGGAGTGAGACTCTGTCTCCAAAAAAAATTAATAAATAAGAGGAAAAAACAATGAGAAAGACCCTGGTCCTGTAAGAGTTAAAGAAAGAGGAAAGAAACATGAAAAGCGCTCACAGTCAAAGTTAGTTTTATTTTGGAGAATAAACGTGAGGAGGCGTCTGGCTGATTTCAGTCAGGAGAGTTCTGTCTTACAGACTAAGTATTTATTGGTTTTAGGGTGAGAGGGCTCATCACAGGCTTGGAATATTTCTGTGTAGGGGAGAAGTTTGTGGCAGGATTGGAATGCCTCTGATCAGAGGGGAGGTTATCATGGGGCTGACATCTCTCCATTCGGAGGGGCTAATCTCGGGGCTGGCATGTCTCTCATCAGGGAGGGGTTTGGAATGTTTCTGGTGGAGATGTCATTTGTGGTTTATGGTTATGCTGACCTTAGCCATTAGGCTGATGCCCTTTGGATTTAGGTGGTTTTTGATCAAGGACAACTTTAAAATGGTGGTGCTTGTCCAAGATGGCGATGCTCCTGCTCTGTCAGGTCCTTTAAATGAGATAGGCAGTGGCAGTTAGTCTTCTCCACATGGAAACCCCTTAGTTTCACTGGCCATGGCCAGAAATCTGCAGTTGCTTCCATATGTAGGTGCTGCCCACCAAGGTCCTGAGTTGGAAAGGCAGAAAGGGGGGGGGGGAGGGGAGAGAGATAGAGATAGAGATAGATAGAGAGAGAGAGAGAGAGAGAGAGAGAGAGAGAGAGAGAGAGAGATTCCCTTGTATGGAGCAGAAAGGAAAGGGGAAAGGAGAAAAATAAATCCCAAACTTTGGGCCTACTTTCTCCTGGCTGGCTCCCCAAAATATGTTGCCAGTGGAGGATGTCCAGGTTCTTGGCATCTTGAACAAAGAATTGGACAAAATGGACAATTAAGTCAAGGAAGGAATGAAGGGATTTATTGAAAATGAAAGTACACTCCACAGTGTGGGAGCAGACCCAAGCATGGGGCTCAAGGGACCTGCTACAGAATTTTGAGGAGTTTACCCCCAGAGGCTTCCAATGGTTAGACTACGTCCCATGTAAATGAAGAGGATGAAGTAAAGTTACAAAGTTATTTATTCAATGTATGCCTTAAGGGAGGATATTTCCTGTCCATTAGCAGTGGCTCATGCCTGTAATCCCAGCACTTTCGGAGGCCAAGGTGGGCAGATCACTTGAGGTTGGAGTTCAAGACCAGCCTGGTCAACATGGTGAAACCCCATCTCTAACTAAAAGAAATACAAAATAAATTATGCAGACATGGTGGCATGTGCCTGTAAACCCAGCTACTCAGGAGGCTGAGGTAGGAGAATTGCTGGAACCCGGGAGGTGGAGGTTGCAGTGAGACAAGATCGCACGCCACTGCACTCCAGCCTGGGCAACAGAGCGAGACTCTGTCTCAAAAACAAACAAAATAAAAATTGAGAGGATATTTTCTGTCACAGCTGAAGTATATCTTGGCCTGAAGTTCCTTGCCTCTAGACCTTACTTTCCTGCCTCACCTCCTCCATTCACCCCTGCCAGACCTTTTTCTTTCCCATTCCAGTCCCTCAGCCACTTCAACTCTTGGCTCCACTGCCAAAAGTTGAGGGACTGAGGGTCCCCCAGATCAACTCGTGAGGCTGAAAAGGAAAAGGATTAATTAGATATAACTGGATATTTTATCCACACAGATGATCTTTGGGGACATTCAGACAGCTGATAGAGTCTCCTCAGTAATAGCCTAAAAAATCCGCAGCCTCCATATGATCTTCGATAATAAGCAAATACACCCCAAAACTCCTTCTTGGAGAAAACATATCCTTTCTTTGTGCCTTTAAGGTGTAAATTTTCTACCATATCTTCTCTAGGACCTAAGCACTATCTTTTGAGATGCAAACTTTGGGGAGAAGACTCTCAGAAGAAGGTGGGGGAGGGGAGAAAGCTATTTAGAAACCAACTGGCATTTTCAAAAATTTCAAGCCTTTACCACAAGTAGTAAAAAGCTTTATCCATCTGAGAGAGTAATCTTAACTCATTCCATCTGCCAGAAACATAATTTAGATCCAGTTATTCTTTTATAAACTACTCTTTTATAAACTAGTGAGTTTTATATTACGGTACCTGGCACATGGCTAAAATTTTTAAATAAAAACTTTAAAATTTCTGTTTGCATCTATCTGTTTATGTATATCTATGTATGTATAGTATGCATATGTGGTATTTTCTCCACTTCTGGGTGGTGCTGCCAAATACCAAACTTGTACTGAGGGCTCTTATTTTCATGGCAATATAGTTATTTATACAAATTCAATTAAAATTTGCTCTCCTTGTAACAAGACACAATTGCAAAAAGGCCTTCACTGGGATGTCATATTCAAGAATGATGTGCATGGAATTGGATTTGACTAGATATGTTTTAAAAACTACGGTTAAATTTGTGGAGTCAATAAAACCCCTTGGGGAAAAAAATACCCTGGTAACAGGCATGCAGGATTCTCTTACATGATTGCCCTACAGGTGAGTAAGGCAAGTCACTTTACGTCAGGCCCAGGAACCTCAGGATGATCTGGGGACATTGATAAGACAGGAATTACCCACATCTATATGTGTTATAGAAAAAATCTGATAATAAGTCTATAACTTGGCTTCCTAGCCTAAAGTAGCTTTTAAAAGTATACTCTGAGATTCCTTATGAGAATCTCTAACAAAGCAGATTTTAAAAGAGCATATAGATCAATCACTATTCTTTCTGCACTTCCATAAATCAGTAGGCCCAATACAATGATTCTAAATTTACTTTTGCAACCAAATTAGTCTTACTGTGATTATCTGTGATTGAAATAGGGGTTACTGTAGAAAGAAAAATTATGTTTCAAGAGAGAATTACACGGAACCATTATTAGATTTTTTTTCTTTGTTTTTTTGAGATGCAGTTTCTCTCTTGTTGCCCAGGCTAGAGTGCAATGGTGGATCACAGCAACCTCTGCCCCCCGGGTTCAAGTGATTCTTCTACCTCAACTTCCCAACTAGCTGGGATTACAGGTGCCTACACCATGCCTAGCTAATTTTTTGTATTTTTAGTAGAGACAGGGTTTCACTGTGTTGGCCAGGCTGGTCTTGGACTCCTGACCTCAGGTAATCTACCCGCCTTGGCCTCTGAACGTGCTGGGATTACAGGCATGAGCCACCATGCCAGGCCTAGATTTGTTAAATCAAGTTTAACCTGAAGCTGCCTCATTACATATTTTAAGTTTGGCCTAAATGTTTCTCTACACATCATGAATTATAACAAGTAGAGGTATAAACAGACCACAGCCTGCACTTATACCAGTCACCAAGTTTTGGTCAATCAAATGTAGCCGACTGTTCAAACCATGTTCAAATAAGGCAAACACCAACCTATAACCAATCCAGATGTTTCTGTACCTCACTTTCATTTTCTGTATATGACTTTTCTTTTTCTATTCATAAATCTTCTGCCACATGGCTTCATTGGAGATTCAGAGACACTGACTTGGGAGGCTGCCCGATTCGAGAATTGTTCATTGCTCAGTTAAACTCTTTTAAATGTCATTTGGCTGAAGTTTTTCTATTACCAGATTCTAGTCCTATTCATTGTCTTTGAGACTTTGTTTTCTACCTGCCAATGGGACTGGATCCTGAATTCTTCTGTTGGAGCATCCTCCAATATCTGGCTATGATTCCCCAGACTAACGTTTCTGATTTTCTCCTACCCTTTTGACTTGGAATCACTAAAAAGAAAAACTGCTGTTTTCCTAAAGCCCTGCAAGCTGAAGCTGGATGACTTGATACTTACTTCAAAGACATTACCACAATAGGTCATGTATGGACAACCTTTATGCTTGTTGCTGTGTGGCCATTCAGCAAGTTCACTGGAACACCAGAGGATATCATCAGGGACATTCAAACTGCAGAAGATGTTTCAAACCCAATATCTAGTAATCTTCTCTACTAGCTGCCCTCCAGACAGGGAAACTGGTTCACGATTTGCTCTAATCATTAACTTTTACTTCTCTTTCATTTCCTTAGAAATGCCTCTTTGGAGGGAGCAGAAGACCAATTCACATTTAACCACCTGCACATACAGAACCCACAACTTGCATGTCCCAACAGGCCAAAAGTCAAGCCAGGTTCTCAGGCCACAAAATGAGACAAACAGGAAAGAAATAGCAGTACCTAACAGGAAAAGGCTCAGTAACTAATGGATATCTCAAAACCAAATTTTAACCAGAATCATGACCAAAACAAATGTTTTTCTCCTGTGAATCTCTTTTCTAATCTCCTTGGAAAGGAAGGGACAAGAAGTTTTTACCTTCCTCTCTTGACTAGGCTCTACAGACTGCTGGGTACCTGTGAATGTGGTACTTTATGTGGCAAAAGAGACTTTGCAGATGTTATTTAAAGATCTTGAGATGGGAAGATTATTCTAGACGATGCGAGTATACCCTCAGATAAGAATAATTGCAAGTGGCCAGGTGTGGTGGCTCATGTCTGTCATCTTAGTACTTTGGGAGGCTGTGCCAGATGGATTACTTGAGTCCAGGAGTTTGAAACTGAAAAATACAAAAATTAGTTGGATGTGGTGGCACATGCTTCTAGCCCCACCTACTTGGGAGGCTGAGGTTGGAGGATTGCTTGAGCTCAGATAGAGGCTGCAGTGAGCTGTGATCATGTTACAACACTCCAGCTATGTGACAGAGTGAGATCCTGTCTTAAAAAATAAATAAAAAAAAATACAGCTGGGTATGGTGGCTCACACCTGTAATCCAAGCACTTTGGGAGGCCAAGGCAGGAGGATCACTTCAGGTCAGGAGTTCAAGAGCAGCCTGGCCAACATGGTGAAACCCCGTCTCTACTAAAAATACAAAAATTAGTTGGGCATGGTGGCACCCACACAAATGTGTTCTTTTACCATTTGGAGGTCAGAAGTCCACAGTGACTCTTACAAGGCTAAAATCGAGGCATTGGTAGGGCTGGATACTTCTGGAGGCTCTAAGGGAAAATCTATATTCTTGCTTCTTCCAGATTCTAGAGGCTGCATGTATTTCTTGGCTCATGGCCCCTTCCTTGCATCACTCTAACCTCTAGCTCTCTCATCAGATCTTCTGCCTCCCTCCTATAAGGATATTTGCAATTATTATTTAAATTATTTTTTAATTATTTATTTTTTGAGATGGAGTCTTGCTCCGTTGCTCAGGCTGGAGTGCAGTGGTGTAAGCTTAGCTCACTGTAACCTCCGCCTACCGGATTCAAGCAATTCTACTGCCTCAGCCTCCTGAGAAGCTGGGATTAGAGGCACATGCCACTATGCCTGGCTAATTTTTGTATTTTTAGTAGAGAGGGGGTTTCACCATGTTGGCTAGGCTGGTCTCAAACTCCTGACCTCAGGCGATCTCTCTGCCTGCACCTCCAAAAGTCCTGGGAGTACAGGCATGAGCCAGCATGCCTGACCCAAAATAGCCTTTATATTTGTGTGTGCCTTTTTACTTTTGCTTTTGTCTTTGTTTTAAGATAAGCCAAGGAGAGGGGCCAAGTTTTGTGGTTGGCACAGGGTAGAGTCTCCATTTGGGATGGAGAGATGACTTATAAACTGCATCTGTTTAGGGGAGCTTGGAGCCTGAGGTGAGTTTGACACTCAGTGCTTCTCTAAGTGCTTTGCCAAACACTTTGCTCATAACTTCGTTTAATCCTCACAGCAAGCCCGTGAGGTATAGGTCATTATCCTCTTTTTACAGATGAGGAACCTGAGGCACAGAGAGGTTACCTAGTTTGTCCAAGTTCAAGCAGATGGTGAATTAGCATTCCAACCCAGGCAACCTGATGCCACAGCTCTTATTCTACCCACTGAGCAACACTGCCCCCTAAGCCAGGCTGCAGTGAGATTATAATGTCTGCCTTCTTGCCAAGAATGCAAAGAAACACTGGGCAGGGCAACTGTGGAATGGGAGTTCAAGGCGTTCTTATCGAGATCCAATGGGGGCAGGGTGACCCCAGGTCATACTTGGACTGTCTTTTGTCATTCCATTGGTCTATGTCCTCTTCTCAACCAGGCCGGGGCTCCTGGAGGGTACTGTGGGTACAATGTGCCTTGCCAAATAATGTCATACCCTACATTTGTAGAGGGCTTTTACTTTGTCTATGGCCTTTCCCACCTAGGATCTAATTTAATTCACACAATTGTCTCAGGCGATAGAAATCATTGTCTCTATTTACAGATGAAGACATTGAGGCTCAGAGAAGCCGCTTGTCTTGCCTGGGTCGTGTAGCTGGTAAGTGGCAGAATTCTGAGCTGGAACATGAAATTTTCTTTCTTTCTGCCCCTCAGCAGTTTAATTAGTTTTAAAACAGTATCACATCCCCCTCCCCTCAAGAAATTACTCTCTAATTTTCTTTCCGTTTTGAAAGCACAGGCCCCCCCTTTGCAGATGGTCTTGAGCTGGAAATACACAGTATCGGATTATTTCCTCAGCTTCAGGGCAGGACTCCTTGGGATTCAGCATTAACCACTAATCTTGGGTTTGTCCTTCCTGAAAAAGATTCTGGTCTTGGGATAACTGTTGCACATTCATCCCCAAGGCCATTTTTATATAAGTGCAGAGTCAACACTCAAGCTCTCCCTGTTCCGATTAACATTGCTCCTTGCAAAGAAAGAAAAATGGCCTTCGATTAGCTTCTGCTCCAGCTCAGAGACAGGCCTGTCCAATCAAAAGCCACTTTAGCTGAGGGAGAAAGGAGTGGCACAGAGCAGCCATCTCCCTGATCCTAATTGATATTTCCTCTTCAATTTCTCCTTTATTTAAGAACCTCTTCCTCTCAAATGATGGACCGATGGCATTATCTTGTATCCCGGGACCTTCTCAGCAAATGCATCCAAGGCTTTGAACAAAGGGGCAGCTGTCCATCTAAATGATGCAGGCTTTTCACAATGATGGGGTGTAGGAAATACTACCCAAAAATATAGCACCCTGGAAACAGAAAACAGAAGGAGGAAGGTCACCCTTACCTTCCCCTGCCCTTCTTACCTGAAGACCTTCATGTGACAATTGCCCTACCCTATGCCCAGAAGAAAGGAATGTCACATAGAGATGCCACAAAGGACCTGAGCAAACAGATCTGAGTTCCCCCCAGTTTACTCCCATTAGACCATGCCCTTTTGTCCTCCCATCATGCTTCTGTATGACTGTTTATTCTTCACACCTAAGCATAAATATTCAGAGTTCCTTGTTTCATTGGGTCTCCATTTAGGAAGGTTCCTGTGTCACAGAAAACTTTTATTTTTATTTATTTAGTTATTTTGTTTTTTTGAGATGGAGTCTTGCTCTGTCACCGAGGCTAGAGGGCAGTGGCGCTATCTCTCCTCACTGCAACCTCTGCCTCCCAGGTTCAAGCAATTCTCCTGACTCAGCCTCCTGAGTAGCTGGATTACAGGCACATGCTACCACACCCAACTGATTTTTGTATTCTTAGTAGAGATGGGGTTTCATTATGTTGGCCAAGCTGGTCTCAAACTCTTGGCCTCATGATCCACCCGCCTCAGCCTACCAAAGTGCTGGGATTACAGGCATGAGCCACCACACCTGGCCACAAAAAATTTTATTAAACAAATGTGTTATGCTTTTCTCTTATTAATCTATCTTTTGTTAGAGGAGTTTCAGCTATCAATCTATGAATGAGGAAAAGACATTACTTTTTCTCCCCTACAAAAAGGCATGCCTGCCACCCTCTCCCATAAAACTAGAATCAGGCCAGGCACGGTGGCTCATGCCTATAATCCCAGCACTTTGGGAGGCCAAAACGGGTGGATCATTTGAGGTCAGGAGTTCGAGACCAGCCTGGCCAACATGGTGAAACCCTGTCTCTACTAAATATACAAAAAATTAGATGTAATCCCAGCTACCCAGAAGGTGAAGGTTGAAGTGAGCTGAGATCTGCCACTGTACTCCAGCCTGGGCCACACAGCAAGACTCTGTCTCAAAGAAAGAGAAAGAAATCAAGTAGTTTTTGGGTACCCAGGGCATCCTTCAAGCCTTATTTGATGCCAGGGGGAGGCAAAGACATGGTCCCTGCCCTTGAGGAGCTCACAGGCAAATATAAGGGGATGATGGGGGGATGCAGCTAATACACAGGAAGGCGTGCAAGGAAAAGAGTCTGGGCCTCAGAGAACAGTTAATGATGGCTGTGCTGCTACTGGGGAGGCTTTAGGGAGAAGTGAAACTTCATTTGAGCCTTGAAGCTCTCATTCATTCAACGAGCTTCCTGAACATGCCAGGCCCTGGGGAAATAGCAGCAAAAGGAACAGATAAAAATCCTTGCCATCCTGGTGGGGAGAGGGATAATAAGAAAACTATGGACCAAATTGGAAGGCAGTGAGTGTGGAGAAATGGAGTGGGGCATGACATGGGGTCAGGAAGGGGTTGCAATTTTAGGTGGGGTGTCCAAAGAAAGCCTCACTGAGAAAACAAGGTTTGTGTCAAGGTCTGAGGGAGGTGAGGGAGCAGGCCCTGCAGATATGTTCCAGGAAGAAGGAACAGAGAGGTCAGAGGAGATGAACTGGTGTGTGCCTGAGAAATGGCAGTTAGAAGATGGTCTCTTTCTTGGCCAAGGGCTATGAGGAGGGCAGGATCTGTTTGTTCTTGTTTTCTTAAAAGGAGTACTCTGGGAGCAGTACCAGAAGCATCTCAGAACCTCCACTTCAGCTACTTGTTGTGTGGGCAGCAGAGTGGCTAGAAGGTGGGTGTGGTGGAGGAGGGGCAATCATGCAATGGTCTCAGCAGCCACTTTGCTCTTCGAGGAACACCAAGAGAGAGTCAGGAGCAGAGGAGAAGATCAGACTTCGGTTTTAAAGGGATTACTCTATGTTACAAACAGACTAGAGGGGGCGATGATGAAAGCAGGCAGACACATTGTTACCAAGCAATGGGCTGGCTGCCTGGCATGCATAGAAGTCAATGCTATGGCACTGGCTTTTCAAAAAAGGAAGGCTTTATTGCAAGGTTGACATGCAGGGAGATAGGAGACGCTTCTCAAATGTGTCTCCTTGATTTCAGGTCTGGGCCAAGCTTTAAGGACTGATGGGCAAGGGAAAATGTTGCAAATGTTGGCTAGGCGGAGTCTGACTGGGGAGAGCTTCAAATGTGATCATTTATGGTAAGGTATGTTAAGGCAGATTTCAGCACGAGATTTTCCCGGCCAATGGACCCCTCATTTCTGAAAGAGTTTTGGTATTCAGGTTCTGGTCATGTATTTCTGGTTCCATAGGAAGAAACCATTGGTTCTAGGTGTGGTTAGAGGTCAAAGCTTTTTCTATTGTGCATGCCCAGGCTACAGGACTTGCAGTTTGGGCTGTGTTATACCTAAAAGATAACTGGACATTTTGTTCCAACAGAGTAGCACCAGTTTGGGCTGGACCTGAAGTTACATTAGTACAAGAGAGTTGGTAAGTGCATGCTTAATTTAAAAGAAACTGCCAAACCATGTTCCAAAGTGTATGGAACATGGTTCATTTGTTCCACTGTAGGGGCTAAGGGAAAGCTTCCTTCATCCTCTGGAGGTTTGCTGAAAAGCAACTGACAAAAGACAAATAGAAGAAAAGACAGACAAAATTTAACATGCAGAGCACAGGGGAATTGCAAGAGAATGATGACTCAATAACCCAATGGGGTACAGAGGTATATTTACCTTTACTGATAGGGAAGGGGAGGAAAGAGAAATGTGGCAATTTCAAGGATAGTACATGATAGTTACAGGAATGTGATGGCCTTGGAGAACATACAGTGGTCTAGAACTAAGTTTATTGGGCCTGCAAAGCAGAGGATGGTTTGTGATAAAAGTCCATTCAGGTATGTTGACAGACTTAAGTCTCTCTTCCTGAGATGTGAGTTAACTTAATGAAAACTCAGGGAAGGGACCAGAAGTAGTAATTTTCTCTTTGGCAGGTCCAGGCTTTAGACAAATGAGGGAGTAGCAGAGTAAAGCTTCTTCCAGCGTCTGCTGGGCTCCAAGGGCCTTTAATTAATTAATTATTGAGACAGGATCTCACTCTGGCATCCAGTCTGGAGTGCAGTAGTGCTGTCTTGGCTCACTGCATCCTTGATCTTCTGGGCTCCAGTGGTCCTCCCATTTAGCCTCCTGAGAAGCTGGGACTCCAGGCATGTGCCACAACACCCAGCCAATTGTTTGTTTTTTTCCCCCGCACAGACAGGGTTTTGCCATGTTGCCCAGCCTGATCTCAAACTCCTGAGCTCAAGCAGTCAGCCCACCTCAGCCTCCCAAAGTGCTAACATTACAGTCACGTGCTCAGCCTTTAAAGTAATCTGCATACTAGGGTGCCATATTTTGGGATGAAATTCCCTGGTCTCCATTTCCCCAGTCTGAAACTTCCCTAGAAGTTTCACACACTGTAAGCTGAGTTATGGCTGTGGAGAGAGAAATCAGGTTAGTAACTGAGTGGTAACATAGCCAATTAAACCAGTCTCTCATTTCTAGGAATAGGCCAGTCCAATTAAACAGTTGTGTCTCATTTTGGAAGACGGAGTTGCAGATGGGATCTCAAAGCTAGGCCTCTATATATGAAGCAGGCAAATGTATCTTTAATAAGAGGCATTTTTATGGAAACAGAAGAAAAACAAAGGCCAGTGTCTGGAGTGGTCTATACACTAGTCCTTCTAGAGTCTGGAAGGCAGTTAGCTCAGAAGACCAGTAGCTAGCTGACAGATTTTTCTAGATTACAGTTGGCATGTAAATTCTGTTCAAATACAAGCTGTTGCACTGATTTTTTTTCAAAGCCAGGTTGATTAGCTTAGGCTTGTAAGGCCTCAGGAAAAAAGGCAGTTTTAATTTCAGCAGGTCCAAGTCAGAATATTGGGATAACAATTTGGAAATGTTAGTTTGTAGACTTGTAGCCAGAATAATATTCAGGGTTCAGTCCAAATTGTAGGCAAATAATACGAATTCAAAAATAAAATGAATAGGGCTATAATCTTACAGTTACACTATAGTTTTCTTCTGAAACATATTTTTCTCCTCTTCAGTTCCCATTTCTACCAAATCATAGTAAGATCAATTTATTTGCAAAATAAATTTAGTCTTTGGCCCGATTACATACATAAGTTTAGCAAGAATAGTGATTTATCATATAGGCTCCTTTTTTTTCTTTGAGGAACCTGCTACCTTAAATATAGGCTCCTTTTTTTGAGATGGAGCCTCACTCTGTCACATAGGCTGGAGTGCAGTGGTGCAATCTTAGCTCACTGCAACCTCCACCTCCCAGGTTCAAGCAATTCTCTTGCCTCAGTTTCCCGAGTAGCTGGGATTACAGACACCCGCCACCATGCCTGGCTACTTTTTGTATTTTTAGTAGAGATGGGGTTTTGCCATGTTGGCCAGGCTGCTCTCAAACTCCTAACTTCAGGTGATTCACCCGCTTCAGCCTCCCAAAGTGTTGGGATTACAGGTGTGAGCCACCATGCTCAGCCAATATATACTTTTTAAAAGAGTTTTGCTGGAATTGTTCATAAAGAATCTCAGATTAAACTTTTTAAAGCCTCTCAAGGCTACGAAGCCAAGCCAAGGATTTGACTCACCCTTAGACAATGTCTGTAACACCTGTACAAACTGGATTAATTTCTCTCTTCTTGAGATCCCCAAAATATTTTGAGGTACCTAGGCCTGTCAGAAAGTGGCATTTGTTACTTACCACAGGGCAACCAAGTGAACCATGTATTTCAGATACTAGGCCAGTTTTTCTAAGGACTTCTATTGGCTTCATAATGCCAACCTCAATTTTTTAAAGCTGTTTGTTCATATATGAAAATATGACATTCCAGTCAAAGCTTCAGTAAAATAAACAAAAAAAGTGTCTCCAATCGTGTTTTGTTAGAAGAACAGATTATTGAATTTATACAAATAAATGTTTATAGTAAACTATATTATGTACTTACTATATTGCCATAAAATAAGAATATTCACAAACAGTTTCCAAATTCTGGAGGAATCAGGCATAACGAAAGGTACATGTTTGAGTTTTGTTCATAAAAGTATACTTTATATTACTCCTGCAAAGCTTAAGAGAAAAAAAAAAGTTTCCTTAACTCCGGAAAACAAAGAGAACACAAAAAGAACGAAACAGAAAGAGAATCAGCAATGTTTCAAACAAAAAGTCATTAAAAATCATTTTGGTCCATCATTTCAGTCCCATGTAATTAATTCCTTTTCTTGTTTTTTTGTTTTTGTTTCTTTTTCTTTTGAGATGGAGTCTTGCTCTCTCACCCAGGCTGGAGTGTAGTGGTGTGATCTTAGCTCACTGCAACCTCTGCCTCCCAGGTTCAAGCAATTCTCCTGCCTCAGCCTCCTGAGTAGCTAGGATTACAGTCAACCACCACCACCACACTGGCTAATTTTTTTTTTTTTTTTTTTGAGACAAAGTTTTACTTGTCATTCAGGCTGCAGTGCAATGGTGCATTCTTGGGTTACTGCAACCTCCGCCTCTTGGGCTCAAGCGTTGCTTCTGCCTCAGCCTCCCGAGTAGCTGGAATTATAGGTGCCTGCTACCACACTTGGCAAATCTTTGTATTTTTAGTAGAGATGGGGTTTCACCATGTTGGCCAGGCTGTGATCGAACTCCTGACCTTGTGATCCACCCGCCTCGGCCTCCCAAAGTGCTAGAATTACAGGCATGAGCCACTGCACCCAGCTCTTTTTCTTATTTTAAATAGAGACAGGGTTGCACTATGTTGCCCAGGCTGGTCTCAAACACCTCTGAGCTCAAGTGATCCTTCCATCTAGGCCTGCCAAAGAGCTGGGATTATAGGCATGAGCCACTGTGTTCAGCTGCATGTAATAAATTCTTATTCTGTTTGTGGTTAGGTTAGTCTAGCTTTATGAGTCCAGTTTTATGAAATTTTTCATTAGAATTTGGAAATTTTGACCCAGTCTAATGATACGATCACAATGTTGTTAGAAACTGGTATGTGTCAGCATTCTTTCCATCCTTTCCATTAACCTCCTTGAAGATACAATACTTTAGGATTTATAAAGAGTTTTCAGGAAAAAAAAAACATCCAAATAAAGCTTGTTGTCTGTTTAACTGTGGACAACAAGATTTTAAATGGCCATGGTTAAATATCTGATAAAAACTTATAATAATAATCATGTAATCGATGAGGAAATTTGATTATTTCTGTGGCATACAACAATTTGACATTAGAATTATGACTGACAATATGTACTAAGACAGCAGATTTCTAGGAATCTCATATGCTTTTGGAACACACATTAATAACATACCTCTACAAGGATACTCAAAGAAGGTGAAACATCATTCTTTATTTGACAGTACTTCCTGTATGAGTGAGATTGTTCTTCCCTGCATCCCTTGCAGCAGAGGAAAGTGAGGGACCAACTTCTCACCAATGAGGTGTGAACAGAATAGTTGAGAGCCACTCCCAGAGCCTGCTTTACAGGGCTGCTGGCTTGTGCTCTTTGGCCTTTCTCTATGTCTTCTCCCTCTGGCCTACTCCCTGGAACATGAAAATCATCTTAGGCCACACCCTAAAGATGATAGGTGCCAGAGTTAGAAGGACCCTGAACACCTAGCACTGGACTGCCCACCTCCCAACTTCTTGAGGGAGAAGGGGATATAATTTCTTGTTTGTTTAAGCCATCACTGTTTGCTGTGGTGGTGGTGTTACTCTAATCTGAACTATTGTTGAATATCACCTGAACTGTTATGGGGAGTAGCTGCCTGACAGATAACCAACAATGTCTGCTATTAAGAGCTTCTTGGAGGCCAGGCATGATGGCTCATGCCTGTAATCCCAACACTTTGGGAGGCCGAGGTGGGAGGATCACTTGAAGCCAGGATTTCAAGACCAGCCAGAACAACCTAGCGAGACTCCATCTCTACAAAAAAAAAAATTCTTTTAAATGTAGCTAGGCATGGTGGCACATACCTACAGTCCCAGCTACTCAGGAGGTTGAGGAGGGAGGATTACCAGAGCCCAGAAGATCGAGGCTGCAGTGAGCCATGATTGTGTCACTGCACTCCAGCCTAAGTGACAGAGACCCTGTCTAAATAAATAAATAAATAAATAAATAAATAAATAAGAGCTTCTTCCAAGAGGGCACATAACTACATAACTTAGCCTCCAAATGGGTAGGATATAGAGAATCGGGGGCCAGAATGGTGAACATTCAAGACTGAGGCAGGGTAAGCAATGAGCCTGGCTTAGAGGCCTATACTGCAGAGGGTTAGTGGAGCCAGACTGTAGGAAGACTTGGACCATCCATTGAGACATGTGCTGGTCCTTCTAAGCCAGGAGAATCTGGACTATTTTGAATGGCCCTGGAGAAAGCTCATCCCTGTGTTTAACTTAAATGTACCATGTTTCAGTTTGAATCTCTCTTGCCTTAGTCACAGTGGAGTAAGCCTGGCTTCACCATAGGAAAGCTGAGCCTCTATGTTCCCTTCAACATTATTAAGTGCCACCCTCTATCACCACACAGACAGGAAAAGCCCATTCCTTAAAATGATTAAAGGCTCAGTCTTAACCTGTCACATCTAGTACTCAAGATATGGGATTGTCATCCCAAACATCCAAATCCCAGACCAGACTGAAGGAGCTGGTCAGGGTAGGAGCCCATCTGTTTCCTTAGCATCTGGCCAGCACTGGGCTCTTCATTATTGAGCCACGCATTCCTCCCTTCCATCTCCCTTCACTCTGCACCAGAGGAGCCAGGAACCAGACCCATGCTCCTCTGGCAGCTGAGCCTGGCTGGACACGTGGCAGAACTGTCCAGAGGGGACTTCATGTCCTGTCCTCCTTCTTGCTTCCCAGAAACCTCCCTGTTATCAATTATCTGAGAGGCAAGACCATAAACCACTGGAATGCCCAGTCCCGAAGTCAAGAGAACATCTTCACTCTCCTGAGATGCCCAGGAACCTGGGCCCAGCTGCCAAGGATTTTCTTCACCTCGAAGTACAAAACAAACAGGTGTTATTGTTTTCATGTGAACTACATCAATGCACTCTGCCAGCCTTGCAATGGGGCTTTGTAGGTGTATGACTGGGGGATAAAGAGCTTTTTACCTGAGGTCAATCACTGTGCTCTTGACAGTGGCCAAAGATGCCTGATAGCTGGTTCTGTTCAGTTGCGGGGAGGCAGTGAAGGCAGTGAAGGCAGACGGGGAAGAAGGAAGGAGGGTGGGAAGGGGGTGCTGTTCTCCATCCAGGGATCTGCAGGTCACTGCCCTGAGCACCATTCTCAGCCTTTTCCCACCAAGGACACCTGGGGAGATTTTATCTAGAAGGCAAATTTTTTTTTAATAATCAATTTGCTTCCAAGTTTTCATTACCTAGAAGCCATTCTAGTCACCAAGCCAGCCTCAGGTGAGTATGAAATGAACAAGGTTGTTACACAGGTGATGTAATTCCAGCTCAAAGTAAAGAGACTAGGGCTTCAGTTTGCAGGACAGCCTCATCTCAGGGAATTTTAAGGTTTCATTTAGGCTTTATGGAATAGTGAAAGTATCTATCTGGTGAGAAATAGAAATAAAATCCTCAGTGTCCCAACCAAACGAACAGACCCCCTTGTGGCCAAGGGATGACAGAGAAATCTTGAAAACTGAGTTCCTGGTCATGGCAGCATGGGAGGCTGGACACACATCATTACATCCCCGCCCTTACTAACTGCCATTAGGCTTTCTTCCCTAAGGGTTCAACCCAAGCCAGTCCTTTTGAAATACTCCGCTGCTGATTTCAACCAGCCACATGACTGCCCTCTCATTTGCAGTTTTCCTGCAATGGGCCAGAATTCCTTCCTGATAAGAGACCACTGACCACAAAGTGGTGTTGGCCAACTATGGATGCTGCACACAGGGTTTTTGTGTCCTCTGCTTCACCTTTTGATGTCAGAGGGTGGAAAACTCCACTCTGAGATCGTGCTAACCCTACCATTTTTTGTACATGTGACCCATGAAGGGGCATAAAGCTCAGTTATGTATGGTGCAGGTTTCTCCATTCATAAATGTTCATCACTCCTCTTGTAGCTTATTAAATATGTATATTCAACCACCCTGCTCAGCATAAATTTCTGCCCCCTTTGCCCCTCCCTTAAAGTCCCTGTTTCTGGCTTCTGGCCAGAGGCTACACTTCCCAGCCTGTCAGGATGGCCACCCTGCAAGCTGCAGCCCTTTATGAGAAGTAAGGCTCTCCTTTAAATGTATGAACCTTGTCATTCCCCAGTCCCACCCTGACTCTTGCCTACCTTGAGAACCAGGGCCTTACCTCTAAGAAATAACTTCAGGCCAAGTGCAGTAGCTCACACCTGTAATCCCAGGACTTTGGGAGGTCAAGACAGGAGGATTGCTTGAACAAAGAAGTTTAAGACCAGCCTGGGCAACACTGTGAAACCCTGCCTCTACAAAAAAAATACAGAAAATTAGCTAGATGTGTGGTGTGCATCTGTGGTTCCAGCTACTTGGGAGGCTGAGGTAGGAGAATGATGTGAGCCTGGGGAACAGAGCAAGAACTTGTCTCAAAAAAAAAAAAAAAAAGAAAATGACTTTGTTCTGCAGCCCTTGGAGCAGGTGTTTCAGTCTCTCATTCAGAGCATCCCAGGGTACCGTGATCATCTACACTGTCTCAGGGTGAGTCCCAACCTGGGGTGTCACATTCCTAGAAATTCCAGTAGGCTCTTTCTACACCCAATGGATAGTGGGAAAAGCAGGGTATGTGTTCACAGTGGAGGGTGGAAAGGGGGAGGGGGCTTTAGTATTTTGAGAAAGCTAATTTTGTAACTAATGAAATCTGAAAATATGTGGAAGATCCTAGTGCCAATCTGTAACACTCTTCACAACCCTCCTCAAACCTTCAGATGACACAAAGGTTGTTTTATACAAAGAAGAGAAAAGCCCGTGTTCTGGGACGTTTTCCTTCTCTGAGAGGGACTAAGTATGCTTGGGTTCAAGTTCTTGTCTCTTCCTTACTTACTGTGTGATCTTAGGCACATTACTCAGCCTCTCAGACCCTTATTTACTTACCTGAAAAACAGTGTTGTTATAAACATCAAATGAAAAATTTACGTAGAGCATTTAGTGTCTATGACATATCGTAAGCATTTAAGCCATGGTAACTCTTACTATCTCATTTATCACTAATAATATTCTCTGCCTTTATTATCCTCTCCCCCCACCCCATCTCCTCCCAAGAGGCTGACATGTGACTCCGGGTCTGTCAGGAGCAATGCCTTCCCTGTTGGAGCTCCTGGAGGGCAGTGAGACGTCGTCTCTTTCCTCTGTGCCAACCATCCCCATTTCTCCCATACCATGCCAGTGTTGCACTCAACTTGAAGAGGACTCACTGACCACTGATGTATTATCTAACAGCATCAAACTTGTGAGATTTTCCTCCACAAACCCTTAACTCTATTGTCAGTTTGAAGGAGGCAAGCAATTGCAACTGAGAGAAGTCATCCAGGGAAAGGGTGCAAAGGGGACAAGACTTTTGGGAAGGCAGCACATCTCCATCTGATGCTTCATTTTCTAGTCTTGAAATTCATTGCTTATGCACCCAGAAGAGATCAGTCTCTACAGAACATCTCACATAGCCAAGCTCACAAAGATTGACAGGTGAGACTAGCACATGGAAAACCAAATGGTCACCAGAGTTTGCTTGGTGAGTGTTAGACTCTGAGTAGGTGAAGAGTGTTTGATGATCCTAATGGCTGAAATCAGTAGAGAGCTCAATATACGGCCTCTATATTGTACCACTCCAGGGGGCACCATTCTCATGGTTGATGATGAAAAGACAGTCCCTTCCCCTGGAGTTGTTCAGTGCACACAACCCTTCCCACACCCCAGTCATGAGAAAACAAGAAATTCAAAATCTAAGCTGTTGGAAAAATAAATGATTATGAGCTTTAAAGAATGATTACAGGCCTGAGTCCTGTCACTGGCAGCTATAACCTAGACAGTTATAATCTTTATTTTCTCTGATTATGGATTAAGCCTTCTTCCTTCCTTACATTGTTTTGAAAAATGCTGTAAATAGCTGAAGGGTGCCAGGGAAGACAGACCCCCTTCCCTCTTACTGTTGACTCTCTTTTCTTTTATGTTCCTTTCTTCCTTTCCTTTTCTTTTTTGGTTGACTTTCATTATAGATAAATCTCCCTCTTACCTTCCTTACACAAAGACTTCATAGCTATCACAGTATTTTAAGATGCAATGTTAAATATACCCTTTTGAGTTGGAAAGAAAGTGAAAACCAGACGTTAAAAAAAAAAAGAAAGAAAACAAGCCATAGTGAGGGAAACCATGCTGTAACTAGTTAATTCATTGTAACTCTGGCCTTGCATTGAAAATATTGTAATCTTATTAACCCTCTTGTTGCGGTGGCTCACACCTGTAATCCCATCAATTCGGGAGGCCAAGGCAGGAGGATCATCTTAGGTCAGGTGTTTGAGACCAGCCTGGCCAACATGGTGAAACCCCATCTCTATTAAAAATACGAAAATTAGCCAGGCCTTCTGGGGGGTACCTGTAATCCCATCTACTGGGGAGGCTGAGACATGAGAATCTCTTGAACCTGCGTGGTGAAGTTTGCAGTGAGCTGAGATGGCGCCACTGCACTCCAGCCTGGGTGACAGAGTGAGACAATGTCTCAAAAAAAAAAAATGCTCTGCATCGAATACTCCTGATATGTCAATGAAGATGCCCCCTGAGAACTGACTAAAATTTAGTAACATGGAGGGCATTGGCAAGCTCAAAATTGAGTGGAGGGGTATAAACCTGATTGGAAGGTTCAAAAGAAAATGGAAGGAGAGGAATCTATGAGAGAAATGGGGTAGCAGTTGAAGGGGGATATGGAATCAAGAGAGAAAAGCAGTTTTTTTAGCTGAGAAATTATTTTTATAATATTTGTTGGAAAATAGTGTTTTCATAGTATTTGAATGTTATGGAGAGTGACCCAGTAGAGAGGAAAGCATGTTGATGTAGTGAGGAGGAACAATTGCTGAGTTCTTGAATTGATGGGCAGAGCAGGACCTCAGGCACAAGTGGAAAGGGAAGATTAACTTTATGGAAGCAGAGACAGTTCATCTACAGTTAATAACCAGGAAGGCAGAGGTCATGGCGCTGATGCAGGTAGGTGGGTAACTGAAGTGATGAGAGTCTGAAGATGCTCTTCCTTCAGTTTTCTTGTGAAATGGAAAGGTCTGTACATACATGCATGTTCATGTACGTTTATATAAGCAAATAGCAGGAGCCCAGTCTATAGTAGCATTTGGCTACTTAGCTGAGCATGACACTGAGGAGAAAGACCCATAAAGTGACTATCTACAGAGCCAGCTGCACTCCAGGACCTCAGCCATCGAAGACAGGGAAGGGTCTGACCAAGCAGGACAGAACACTTTCAGTGGTGACCCTGCATGGGAGGGACAGCAGGAAGCAACCCTTCTCTGTGAGCACTGACCCCTGGGACTGAGTAAACAGAGGGGCTCTGGAACTCATCACAAAAGGGTGGGATCTTCAGAAGAACTCTGAAATATCAGTTTGAATGTTAGGAGTGTCCTTATTTTGTTTCCCAAAATGATAAATCAGAATATCTTGATTATACTCACTTCTATATTCTGTGGGTATTTTGAAGATAACTGAAGAATGTACTTAACACCTTAGCACTTAGCCAGTACCTGTCTTACAGTGTCTAGCAACTCACAGCCATTGTGGTGGTGATAATATCATTAGACACCCATTCATCCACAATGGTTGGTCCTTGAGGTGAGTGACTGTCTTAATGATCTACGTATTTTCAATGACAAGCATAGTCCCTGGCACTTAGAAGAAATGCAAAACACATTTGTTAAATCGATAAACAAAAATGATTGAATTCCTGTGGTCTACAGAGGTCTGGGGATGTATCATAGAGGAAGTAAGCTGGACCCTAAAAAATGCATTTTCCTCTTTTCTATTTCCATATGTCTACTCTAGGGTGAGGGCTCAACCCATTGGGTTTCATTCAATCTATTTATTTATTTTTTAGATAGAGTCTGCCTCTTTTGTCCAGGCTAGAGTGCAGTGGCACAATCTTGGCTCACTGCAACCTCCACCTCCCAGATTCAAGCAATTCTCCTGCCTCAGACTCCCAAGTAGCTGGGATTACAGACGCCCACCACCACACCTGGCTAATTTTTTGTATTTTTAGTAGAGACAGGGTTTTGCCATGTTGGCCAGGCTGGTCTTGAACTCCTGACCTCAGGTGATCCAGCCTCCTCGGCCTCCCAAAGTGCTGGTATTACAGACGTGAGCTACTGTGCCCAGCCGGGTTTCATTTACTTTAATTGTGAAGTGGTGATCCTTGCTCCTGAGACTAGGGCCATCTGAAGGCATATGTCCCTTAGAGGCCTCTTAGGGCTTTCTGGAGGAAGCAGTGGATGCATTTCCCAGCTCCAGGTCTGATGTTCCCTGAACAGCAGTTGCAAAGATTTACTGTGGTTCTGGGAACCTGGGTGTTGACAGCAGCTGTACATCGGTACCTCAGCCCTAAATGTTCAGTTGTTGCCTCAAATCGATCAGAATGTCAGGGTGTCTAGGAAAGCAACTGAGCTGCCATTTTGAAGGCTTCAGTGGAAATGTGCTTTTCTTTCACATGCCAAATTGTTCAAGCATTAGCTTGTTCAAGTTGCAGAGCCCTTAAAACCAGCCATGGATTTTATGGTGTGTTTCTGGTGGTTGGTGTCAGTCCTATATTCTCTTCTTACTGTATTGCTGCTCCCCACTTTCCACGCTTACAAGCCACCACAATCTATATCAGCAGCTCAAAATATGCCATCACTTGAGAGATGACAGGGCTGTGAGGTTCTTAGATATCATCTAGGCCTCATTCTCTCCAGCTGTTGTCACCCGATGGGTTCTTCCTGTCCGCCGCACAGGCAAAACCAGTTCACTGAGACCATAGTATTGCAGTAAAGAAAAAGTTTAATTCATGTAAGGCCACCAAGTGGCAAGACTGGAATTATCACTCAAATCAGTCTTCCCAAGAACTGAGGCCAGAGATTTTGTGGATAATTTTGTGGGCATAGGGCTAGGGAATGCTGCTGATTGGCTGGGGATTAAATCTCAGGAAAGTGAAGAAAATGGTCCCCATGTATTGCATCTGCCTCTGGGTGGGGGTCACGGGGCCAGCTGAGTTATGAGTCACAGGTCCGGGTATGGTCAGTCTGTACCAGAAAGCAAAAGTCTGAAAAACATCTCAAAAGACCAATTTTAGGACCAGGCATGGTGGCTCACACCTGTAATCCTAGCACTTTGGGAGCCCTAGGCAGGAGGATCACATGAGGCTAGAAGTTTGAGACCAGTCTGGGCAATATAGCAAGACCCCATCTTTACTTAAAAAAAAATACAAAAATTAGCTGGCTGCAGAGCTGCACATCTGTAGCCCTTAGCTACTTGGGAGGCTAAGGCAAGAGGATCATTTGAGCTCAGGAGTTCAAAGCTGCAGTGAGCTATGATGGTGCCACTGCATTCCAGCCTGAGAGATGGAGCAAGACCATGTCTCTTAAAAGAGAGAGGAAGAAAACCAGAGCTAGAGGATAGTTACAGCAGTAAAAACAGATTGTGCCCAGGACTATTACAATACAGGAAAGATACCTTGCTATAGGACTGGGCTCAATTCCAAATACAACATGAGCAAGTGGAGATTTATAGCTAAAGAGCAGAATAGGAGGAGGTCAGTGGATCAAAAATTATTAAGAAGAAATATCAACAGTCAAGGGAGGCCGGGCACAGTGGTTCACGTTTATAATCCCAGCACTTTGGGAGGTTGGGTGGACGGATTACCTGAGGTCAGGAGTTTGAGACCAGCCTGGCCAACATGGCAAAACCTTGTCTCTACCAAAAATACAAAATTTAACCAAGCATGGTGGCAGGCACCTGTAATCCCAACTACTTGGGAGCCTGAGGCAGGAGAATTGCTTGAACCAGGAGGCGGAGGCTGCAGTGAGCCAAGATTGGGCCTGGGTGACAAGATTGCACTTTAGCCTGGGTGACAAGAGGGAAACTGTCTCAAAAAAAGAAAAAGAGTCAAGGGGGATTCTAGTTAGAAAGACCTAACAGGCCAGGCGCAGTGGCTCACGCCTGTAATCCCAACACTTTGGGAGGCCGAGACAAGTGGATCATGAGGTCAAGAGATCAAGACCATCCTGGCCAACATAGTGAAACCTCTTCTCTACTAAAAATACAAAACTTAGCTGGGCATGATGGCATAAGCCTGTAGTCCCACCTACTTGGGAGGCTGAGGCAGGAGAATTGCTTAAACCCAGGAGGCAGAGGTTGCAGTGAGCCGAGATTGTGCCACTGCACTCCAGCCTCGCACCTGGTGACAGAGTGAGACTCTGTCTCAAAACAAAACAAAATCCCTAACAAGATTCTTTTATTTTTTTTGAGACAGAGCCTCCCAAAGTGCTGGGATTACAGGCTTGAGCCACCGTTCCCGGCCCTCTAACAAGATTCTTAGTGGTGACAGACCAGGATGACCAGATGTCACCTGGGGAGTGGTAGAGGATGAGAAATGTGGTCTGATATGGACAAGGATAGCTTTCCCACTCCTGAGCAAGTTTGTTCTAATAAAAATAGAGCCAGCGAGCTCCAACGCATTGCTCAACTTGCGTGGAGAAGATTGTCTGCAAAGAAAGCATCCCCCAAAAACCACATGAGGAAGCCCACTGGGTGCTCTGCCCTGCCTGCAAGACCCTGGGCATCCTCCCCACTTCCTCCCGGCCTTGCTTTAGCACCATCAGCTCTCCAAAGCATCCACATCAGCCTGGCACCATCCACCAGAGTGCCAGCTCTGGACGAAGCAGCAATTTGAAACCAAAGAGAATCCATTAGGGAAATTAATGTGTCCAATAACTGCTGCCTCTATTTTTATTAGAACAAACTTGCTCAGGAATGGGGAAGCTGTCCTTGTGGACAGCTTTTCTGGACAAGCATGCTGTCTCTGTCTTGCTTCTGAGATTAAAGTGGCCTCTTTATTAGAGAAGTGGTGATTCGAGAAGTGGTGATTCCAGCAGAGGTTTCCTTCTTCCAGGACCACTGATAGGCTTCAGTTATCCCACATTTGACCCTCTCAGACACTGGGAGGAGGAGAGAGTGTGGATGGGAGGCCCAAGATCTGGCCTCCTGCAGGCCACAGGCCTGGGCTCTGTGCACTCAGGGCCACAGCCTCCTCCCTAAATTGGGTTCAGGGTTTACATAGGTGCTAACTAAAGAATGCATATTCAAATTAATCTGACCTCTGGTATTTAACCCTTTCTTAGATTTTCTTCCCTACTGGGGTCTCTCAGTCTCTTTTTCTGCACGGTCCTCCCAAAATGATTAAGCCATTCTCTTTTAGGGATTCTATTGCTGGTCACTGTTAAAAGATTTTTTAAAGGTAAAATCATGATACTCATACAAGTATAAAACAAACAGATGTCAAAGATTTTATTTAACTCATTAATTAATGAGAGGACCAGTAGGATGTTATAAATGATTCAAAGGAGAATTCAAAGAACACACATACACATAGGCAAATGGAATACTAAAATGAATTTCTAAAAACAAGCAAAATTGGTCAATGTCTGCATGTATTCCACTGGGCAAAGTTCATTAGCATTTCTGTGGACAAAGATCCCTTGCAGTACTCTCAGGTCAGAAAATGGAAAACTCACAGAACCTGGAAAGGTACCTGGGAAAGGACATAGGACATCCAGAAATTTCTGCCCATTCTAAAGTCTTTCCCAGTTTTTTCCAACATCTTCATTTGAAGACAGGCTAGAAAGCACATGGCCACAGGGGCATTATCAAGCTCCTGCTCTCCTCACAAGCTGGTCTCTGGTTCTTTTCCTCATGGTTTTCCATCCTCATGGGCTCTCCAGCTGCCCTAGTTATAAGAGCAGGAATTAAAGCAAAATCTTGGGCCGCCACAGTGGCTCGTGCCTGTAATTCCAATGCTTTGGGAGGCTGAGGCTGGAGGACATCTTGAGCCCAGGTGTTTAAGACCAGCCTGGGCAATATAGTGAGACCTTGTCTCTAAATTTAAGATTTTGTTTTTTTTTGGTAGAGAGTCTTGCTCTGTCACCCAAGCTGGAATGCAGTGGCAACCTCCTTCTCCCAGGTTCAAGCAACCATTCAACCTCCATCTCCCAGGTTCACAGCAATCTTCGACTCCCAGGTTCAAGCTGTTTTCCTCCCTCAGGATTCACCCTCCCCGACCCTGCTACCACCCTGCTCAGCTAATTTTTTTGTATTTTTAGTAGACATGGGGCTTCATGATGTTGGCAAGGCTGGCCTCAAATTCTTGAGCTCAGGTGATCTGCCCACCTTACCCTCCCAAAGTGCTGGTATTACTGGCACCACTGTATCCAGCAAAACAAAAAGTTTTTCTTTAAAAGAAGGGCAGAACCTTCTCAGCTGCTTCAGCTCCTTTGCAGGACCTCCATAGGTTATATTAATATCTCAGTTATAGCCCCTTGTATCTCCTTATACTGTTATCTGCTTTCTTGTTCCTACACCCACTAGACTATGAGCTCTTCTGGGACAAGCCCCCTGGTTTTGGTTTTGTTGTTTGTTTGTTTTGTTCTTTTTTTTTTTTTTTAAGACAGAGTCACACTCTGTCGCCCAGACTAGAATGCAGTGATGTGATCATGGCTCACTGCAGCCTCAACCTCCTGAGCTCGAGTGATCCTCCTACCTCAGTCCCGGGGACTACATGTGCATGCCATCAAGCCCAGCTAATTTTTAAATTTTTCGTAGAGACATGATCTGATTATGTTGTCCCGCCTCTCCTTCTGTACTGTCCTCCCCAAATGATTAAGCCATTCTCTTTGGGGGTTCTATTGCTGGTCACTGTTGAAAGATATTTTTAAAGATAAAATCATGATACTCATACAAATATAAAATAAACATGTCAAAGATTTTATTTAAGTCATTAAGTAATGGCCTCGAACTCCTGGGCTCAAGCAAACATCCCACCTCAGCCTCCCAAAGTGCTAGGATTGTAGGCATGAGCCACCACACCCAGCCAAAACCCATGTCTAATTGTCTTTGGCCAGAATGAATAACTATATTGTATCAGTCTGAGTCTCATCAAGAGACAAAAAAAATATAGTAGTTTAAATAGAAAAAAGTTAAATATAAAGAATTATTAACCATAACATGGGATTAGAGAGAGTAACCAGGGGTTGGGTAGTAAGAAATAAAGAGAAGTCGAATGAATATAGGAATAGCAGATATAATTGATATGATAATAGCAGATTAATATAACATAATTATAAAAAGCCACCACCCCAGGACTGAGATAGAGTACTTACCCCTGGACTGAGATATAGGCCCTGGAGAAGCATGGCTGTGACTCACTAAATATCAGAGACGTCACTGAGGTGCCATGCCAGTGGAATACACTAGAAATCTGTCTTCTGAGGCGCTGGGGAAGGCTGTTCACAGGGAAGTATCTCAGTGGAGACACTTTGCTACAAAACCATCAGAAGGGGATACAAGGGAAAGCTACTGTACTGGGTGCTGCTGGTTGCACACTGCAGGAGAAAGATACTGAGGAATCCAGTTGTGCTGCCGGAGTCTAGAGAAGCTTCTAGCACTGAAGGAGCTGTGCTGTAGAAGCCACCCTTGCTGCTGGCATGAGGCATGTGGAAACCACATCCACCGCAGAGCCTGTTGCCGGGGCAGGCCTCACACACTGCAGAGGCCTGCAGAGCTGGCAGCAGAACCAGGAAGAAAAGACCTTTTCCTCTTGCAATCACACTTCCCTGTCCTCTATTGACAATTTAGTGCCAGATGACAAAGGAAGAAATTTTTTTAAATACTTAAAAGGCCCAGATACATTTTCACAGAGCCGGCAAAAAAGAATGACTTTGGAGCTGAGAGGCAAAATGCCAATAACCAGCACAGACTCGGTACATCCACCAATTCCATCCTTCAGGCCAAGCTCGTCCAACCCACCTTATTTTGTTGTTCTTGTTCTGTTTTGTTTTGTTTTAAGCTTTTAGCAACCTGTAGCCATGGTTTTTAGTTTCTATCTCTAGTGAAAGCTGAAAAGAGGGATAAAGAAGGGGCTTTACTGGCCCAATCAGAAATAGAAACTAAGAACCCATGACTGTATTCTCGCTCTTGGATACCCCTATTTAGGCCATTTCCTGCTACTGATTACCTGTTGAATGAAGAAAGAATGGCTGGGTGTGGTGGCTCATGCCTGTAATCCCAGCACTTTGGAAGGCTGATACTGTGAAGGAGGTGGAGGCAGGGTGGGGGAAATCACTTGAGATAAGGAGTTTGAGACCATCCAGGCCAACATGGTAAAATCCCATCTCTACTAAAAATACAAAAATTAGCCAGGCATGGTGGTGGGTGCCTGTAATCCCAGCTACTCAGGAATAAGTAGAATTTTCAATGCTGCAAAAGAAGTAGCACTTGAATGTAAATTTCCTCAGCAAGGCAAGTCACTTCGATACAAGGGTGAGGCTCACAGATGGAACAATGGCGAGCACACACCTGGACAAGGAGGAGAAGGGGTACTTATGCCCTGATGGAGGTCACCCCTACTGCTGGGTCATTCCCCTATTGGCTAGGGTTAGACAGCACTGTCTAGTCTAATTCTGATTGGCTATTTTAAAAGGAGTAGGAGTCTGAGCCAAAGTAGCAGGGTGGGGAGTTTGGTAGGAAGGATGGTTTACAAGCAGGTCAGAGCAGGTAAGCAGGGGTCATAGCAGGTGACCTGGATGAGTCAGGACTGGGCAGGGGACGGGAAAACAGATGTGAACTACTGATTAGAACTGGTGGAAAAGGTTGTTTACTGAAACTACAAGGAAGTTAAACTTTAAAATAGAGAATTAAAGAACAGGAGAGCTGAACATACTAACATACTGATTCTTTGAAGAGAAACTTGGGGTTCACTACATCCAACAGGAAGCTGAGGCAGGAGAATCACTTGAACCCAGCGGGTGGAGGTTGCAGGGAGCTGAGATCACACCACTGCACTCCAGCCTGGGCAACAGAGCGAGATTCTATCTCAAAAAAAAGGAAAAAGAATAAATGATGAAGAGTTAAGGAAGAGCAGTGGTCTGGAAGGATCAGCTATTTGGACGCCTCCTCATCAGAAATGAGTCATTCACATCTCAGAGACTGTCTAGGCTGAGTGACTTCCTTTGTTTGTGAGCGCCCACCTCCACAAAGGAAATGCCTCCTTGGGAACATTTCCCATGCTATAGGGGAGGCACTACCAAACTGGGACAGAATTACTCTCCTTTCCTCAGCAAAAATGCATCTTCATAGCTCATACCTTTCCTTTTCAAAAACACATCCTACTTTTCTTACCAAATTTGCATATAGAGGTGTGTTTATTTTTTTTACAGTACAATTTTTCAGTGTGGTACAGGACATGTTTACTAATCAAATACCATTCATTTCTCTATAGTAAGTCAATAATAGAGAAGTATATACTTATGTGAGGCAATTAATGTTTCAGTATATCCCCTTGTTTGGAAATAATCTATGTATGCAATGAATATCCATCATGTAACTTAACTTAGCAAAACTCTGAGGGTGAAAAATGCCAAAGAGATTTGTAGAATTATTATTATCATTTTTTAAGGCAGGGTCTTGCTCTGCCACCAAGGATGGAGTGCAGTGGCACGATCATAGCTCACTGCAGTCTTGACCTCTTAGGCTCAAGTGATCCTCCTACCACAGCCTCCTAAGTAGCTGGGACCTCAGGTGCATGCCACCATGCCCAACTAACAAATTTGTTTGTAGACATGGGGTCTCATTGTGTTGCCTAGGCAGTCTCAAACACCTGGGCTGAAGCAACCCTCCCATCTTGGCTTCCTAAAGTGCTGGTATTACAGGCATGAGGTATGAGCCACCCTGCTCAGCCTGGAGAATTATTTTTAAATAAACATATTATAAAACATAATTATTGGTGAAAAAGTTAAACAGATGTGAGACAGAAGCTTATAAATTAACTCAGTTGTTTTTAAACAATCTTGCTTGGATTAATCATGGAAATTCCATGAGACAGTAAAGAGCTAGCCATCATCTTAAATTATGTTCTTGCTGATAAACATAAAAACAACAGGAATGGCCAGGTTCGGTGGCTCACACTTGTAATCCCAGCATATTGGGAGGGTGAGGCAGGTGGATCACCTGAGGTCAAGAGTTTGAGACCAGCCTGACCAACATGGTGAAACCGTCTTTACTAAAAATATAAAAATTAGCTGGGCATGGTGGTATGTGCCTGTAGTCCCAGCTACTCGGGAGGCTGAGGCAAAATTGCTTGAACCCAGGTGTTGGACGTTGCAGTGAGCCAAGATCGCATCACTGCACTTCGTCCTGGGCGACAGAGCAAAAACAAAACAGGAACTTACTTCACTAGTAAGCCTAGGTAGAATAAGTTGTATGTCTGTATTATATTTAATATTGACAATTCTGAAGATATGCCTATCTGAATTAAACTAGCTTTATTTACCAAAGACAATCCCAGATGATATGAACTTGAAAGACATTTGGATTAGTTTCTGTATTTCTGGGAGTTTTAGGAAGACTTAATTTTTGCACACACTTATTTTTCTTTAAGCAATTATGCAGAGATCTTTTACAAATTAATTTTGGCATTACCATCTGGAGGTAGAAAAATAGTACACATATATAACATACCTACATACACGTAGATAGATAGACACATGGCTTTCTGTGAAGCAGTTTCACTGTGCACTCAGTGGTTATTGACTTGCATGACTCTGGCAAGATGAACATATACACACAAGTTACATGGAGCAGATTTATTACTTACAGAGAGGCAGCAAGGACTGGCAACACAAGCCAGTCCTCCAAGGCTTGGGAAAGGTATGTGAGGCAAATGGAATCTCATCTGTGCATGCCCTGCTTGCACTCCAGCTAACATAGCTGAGTCCAAAGCTTGTACTGCTCACCACCAAGTGACAACAAGTCAACAAGCCAACAAGTCAAGATACAAAGCGTTGGGACAAGGAAACCGATTTTATTTCAGAGATCCAAGAAACCGAGAAAATGGTGGACTAGTGTCCCAAATAACTATCTTAAAATGCTTTTAATTTTTAAAAATTCTTTAAATATCTTTTGAGATGGAGCCTTGCTCTGTCGCCCAGGCTGGTGTACAGTGGTGCAATCATGACTTACTGCAGCTTCAAACTCCTGAGCCCAAGCTATCCTCCCACCTCATCTCCTGAGAAGCTAGGACTACAGACATGCGCCACCAAGCCCAGCTATGCAATCTGGCCAACTTTTGCCCATATTGCTCCTTTAAAAAAAGTATTTCAATAATATTATCAGGTTTCAGCTGATACAAAGTAAATAGTCCTGACAGTATTGAATGGTTTTAAAAATAGTTTTTAAAAGTAGTTTTCTTTTTTTATAAAACAATGGTATATCTGTGAAGTGACTCAAGACCAAAATCAATATAAGGCTTTTACAGCATAAAATCAAGAAGCATTTTATGGTTGAACCCTGATGCAAGAGGTGTCCCCAAAGAATGTGCAAAAGATACTGTCTTCCCAAGATCCATCCAGAGCCACTCCCAAAGATAGCCAAAAGGAAGATTTAGACAGTCCACTGAGAGTTGGCCACACTCAGTAGGATGCCAGCTAAAACCCACATTTCTGCCTGGCCGTGTTCTCAGAGCCTCAGACATGACTAGCTGCCTGCACAGACAGGCTCAATAAGCTGCAAAACCCAACAGGCAGACAGCCAACCCAAACTCTCAGGACACAAAAGACAACAGAAAACTGAGAGCCATTCTCCGGGAAAGTAATGATTCATGACCAATGGGTACCCTAACACCAAATTTATAAAATTCACACTTCAAAAAACGAATGCTTATGAATGTGTTGCTCTCCTGTTAATCTGATGTAGAAAGGAAGTGACTAGGAGAAATGTTTACCTTTCACTCTTGACTGGGCACTACAGACAGATGTGAGAAAGCTGATATGGTAGGGGTTCTATCTTTGCCAGCTTCTGCCAGCTTTCCAAGGACATTATGTGCTGGCTCCAGACTGAGTGGGGTGTCCCAGCAGTCCCATCTTCCTCATCAGAACTGTAGGGGAGAAAAAATTATAATTTCCATTCTCCCTTTTTGGTTCTTAGCTGGGATGCCTATAACAAAAAACATATTATTAGTATTATTTTTGAGACAGTCTTGCTCTGTTGCCCATGCTGGAATACAGTGACGCAGTCACAGCTCACTGCAACCTCCACCCTCCAGGCTCAAACAATCCTCCCACCTCAGCCTCCCAAGTAGCTGGGACTACAGGCGTGTGCCACCACACTTGGCTAATTTTTAAATTTTTTGTAGAGATGAGCTCTCACTATGTTGCCTAGGCTGGTCTCGAACTCCTGAACTCAAGGAATCTTCCACCTTGGCTCCCCAAAGTGTTAGGATTATAGGCATGAGCCACCATTCTCAGCCAAAAAACATTGATAAGAGAAAAACAAAAAGAGGTTTATTAATATGTATATGTAATGGCCAAGAAAAAATTTTCACTTTGCCCTCTGAACGTTGGCTGAAAAATCACTGTCAAAAGGCAGATTAATTGGAGAAAAGGGATGCAAATTTATTAACATGTGTAAGGGGGAAACGCACAGTGTGATTTCCCCTACACCCCGATGGGATTCCAAAGCGTATATACCATCTTAAGTTTACAGAAAGAATGGGGCCAGGAGCAAAGGCTGAGGCCTGTAATCCCAACGCTTTGGGAGGCCAAGATGGGCAGATTGCTTGAGCTCAGGATTCAGCCCAGATTGCTTGACCAGCCTAGACAACATAAGGAGACCCTGCCTCTACAAAAATAAAAAAATTAGAGGACCAGGCATGATGGCTTGCACTTGTAATCCCAGCACTTTGGAAAGACAAGGTGGGCGGATCATAGGGTCAAGAGTTTGAGACTAGCCTGGCCAACACAGTGAAACCCTGTCTCTACTAAAAATACAAAAATTAGCCAGGCATGGTGACAGGCATCTGTAATCCCAGAGACTCGGGAGGCTGAGGCAGGAGAATTGCTTGAACCCAGGAGGCGGAGGTTGCAGTGAGCCAAGATGATGCCACTGCACTCCAGCCTGGGCGACAGAGCGAGACTCCATCTCAAAAAAAAAAAAAAAAGAATAGAGTGAACTTTTAGGGCGGGCATGGTGGCTCATTCCTGTAATCCCAGCACTTTGGGAGGCTGAGGTGGGCAGATCACAAGGTCAGGAGTTCTAGACCAGCCTGGCCAATATGTTGAAACCTCGTCTCTACTAAAAATACCTGGGAGGTAGAGGTTTCAGTGAGCCAAGATCATGCCACTGTACTCCAGCTTGGGTGACAGAGTGAGGCTCCATCTCAAAAACAAAACAAAAATTAGACAGATGTGGTGACATGCACCTGTGATCCCAGCTACTTGGGAGGCTGAGGTAAGAGAATCACTTGGGTCCAGGAAGTCAAGGCTGCAATAAGCTGTGTTCACACCACTATGCTCCAGCCTGGGTGACAGAGTGAGACCCTGCCTCAAAAAAAAAAAAAAAAAAAAAGAATGGTAGGGGCTTGGATTGTAGCAAAACAGGTTATAAGAGAGGTAGAAGAAGAGGCTGAGCTGGCAGAGATAGTCATGTTGTATAGATGAAATCTCACAGGTAGCAACTCTCAGAGAGAATGGATGGCAAATGTTCCCTTCAGACCTTCAAAGGTGTCAGATTCTTGGTTAATCTTTTCTAGATCCAGAGAAGGGAAGGCCTCAGAAAAAGCCTGGCTACATCAATACATATTTGCTCTACAGATGTAAATCTACCCCCGACAAACAACAGCTTTGTAGGACTACTTCTGTTTGCAGGCCCTCTGAACAGTCATCTCAAAATATGTCAAAGAAGTATAATTTGGGGTGAAATATTTTGATTTACTTCCACTCCTACTTTGAAACTAAAAGCCATGTTGATTGTTTTGGAGAGATTTAGATTAGAGGTTGTTAGGTAATAGAGAGGCAAAAGAGGGGAAAGACAAACTGGGATAAGCAACAACAGAGAAATTTTTTGTATTATTTACTTATATGTTTATTTATTTTGAGACAGGGTTTTGCTTTTGTTGCCCAGGTTGGAGTGCAGTGGCACAGTCTCGGCTCACTATAGCCTCCGTCACCTAGGATCAAGCCATCCTCCACATCAGCCTCCCAAATAGCTGGGACTATAGGCACATGTACCACACTCAGCTAATTTTTGTATTTTTTGTAGATGAAGTTTCCCCATGCTGCTCAGGCTAGTCTTGAACTCTTGAGCTCAAGCCATCTGCCCTCCTTGGCCTCCCAAAGTGCTGAGATTATAGTTGTGAGCCACCACACCTGGCCCTATCCCATATCTCCTTGAGTCAGTCTTGTAATCCTGTGAATAGGTCAGGTTGGTTAAACAACTGTGTCTCATTCCAGGAAGTGGCTTCGATGGGGGGCTTGGCCTCTAGCAATGCCACTTCTGGGATTGACACAAGCAAATGGATCTTTAATAAGAGACATTTTTATAGAAATAGAAGAAAAGCAAAGTTAAGACTGGAATAGTATATAAATGTATTTTTCTAGAGTCTCTAAAACATCTACAGATTGAGTGGCAATCAGACAGATTGTTCTGTATTTATATTTCAAATAAGGTATTCAGGCCAGGGGCAGTGGCCCACACCTGTAACCCCACCACTTTGGGAAGCTGAGGCAGAAGGATCATTTGCATCCAGGAGTTTGAGACCAGCCTGGCTACCATGGTGAAACCCCTGTCTCTACTAAACACACACACACACACAGACACACACACACACACACACCATACACACACACACACACAAACACACACACACACCAGCTGAGTGTGGTAGCATGCAGCTGTAGTCCCAGCTACTCAAGAGGCTGAGGTAGGAGGATCACTTGAGCCCAAGCGTTTGAGGCTATAGTGAGCTGTGATCGTGCCACTGCACTAAACCTGGGCTACAGAGACTCTGTCTCACAAAAACAAAAACAAATAAGAAGTTCAAGTGAACTCTGTGAGTAGTTCATACATTAGCAGGCATGAAAGCTGTTTATATATAAGTTGCTGTGGTGCTTTTTCCCAAAGTTTTTTGTTGTTGTTGTTGTTGATTTTGTTTTAGTTTTTTAGAGACACAGTTTCACTCTGTTGCCCAGGCTGGAGTGCAGTGGTACAATCTCGGCTCACTGCAAACTCCATCTCCCAGATTCAAGCAACTCTTGTGCCTCATCCTCCCAAGTACCTGGAACTGCAGGCACATGCCAACATGCCTGGCTAATTTTTGTTTTATTAGTAGAGACTGGGTTTTGTCATGTTGGCCAGGCTGGTCTCAAACTGCTGACCTCAAGTGATCTGCCCAACTCGGCCTCCCAAAGTGCCGGGATTACAGGCATGAGTCACTGTGCCCAGCCTCTCCCAAAGTTCATATTAAGTTGTCTAGCTTTGATTAGCAGGGCCTCAAGAAAAGCACAATTTCATTTTCTAGTGATTCCAAGTCAGAAAAATGGAGAAATAATTGAAAACATTAGTTTGGAGGCTTGTGGTCAGAAAAGAATTCAAGATTCAGGCCAAATTTTAGGAAAATATAAAAAACTAAAAAACAATGAACAGGGCTAGAATTTAATAACAGATGTACTATGGTTTTCTTCTGAAACAATTTTTCTCTTTTTTTAGTCCTCCATTTCTACCAAAGACAAATCAAAGTAGGATCAATTTATTTGCAAAATACATTTTCGTCTTATTACATTTGGCCCAATTATTTGCATTAAGTGCAGCAAGAATAGTGATTGTCCATATAGGCTTTTTAAAAGTTTGATTTGTTGGAACTTTTTCATAAAGATTATCAGATTAGACTTTTAAACGACTCTCTAGGCTATGAAGCCAAGCCAAGAACTTGCATCAGACAGTGCTTGTAATATCTATATGAATTCTGTATGACTTCTCTTCTCAAGGTTCCAAAATATTTTTAGTTTCCTGGGCCTATCAGAAAGTGACTGTATTAGTCCATTTTCATGCTGCTCATAAAGATATACCCGAGACTGGGAAATTTACAAAAAAAAAAAAAAAAAAAAAAGAGGTTTAATAGACTTACAGTTCCACATGGCTGAGGAGGCCTCACAATCAAGGCAGAGGCAAAAAAGAGTAAGTCACATCTTAACATGGATGGCAGTGGGCAAAGAGAGAGATTGTGCAGGGAAACTCCCCCTTATATTATCATCAGATCTCATGACAATTACTCACTACCACAAGAACAGCAGGGGAAAGACCTCCCCTCATGATTCAATTACCTCCCCCTGAGTCCCTCCCACAATACGTGGGAATTGAAGATGAGATTTGGGTGGGGACATAGCCAAACCATGTCAGTGACATTCTTTACTTAGCTCAAGTTCAGGAATCTTGTAAAGAAGTCATGTAGACAAGGCAACAGGCCAATCTTTCCAAGTGGCCTTTTATCAACTCTATAAAGTCAATCTCAATTCTTCAAAGCATTCTGGTCATATCTGAATATAAGCCATTCCAATCAAAGTCTTGGTAAAATAACCAGTGTCTCCAATTGTATTCTGTTACAAAAGAAAAGAGATCCTTTTTTTTTTTTTTTTTTTTTTTTTTGGTCCTTATGCTGGTAAACTAGAAAACAGATTATTATTGAACTTACACAAATAATTATGTTGCCATAAATTAAGAATGCTCACAATTAGTCTCCAAATTCTGGAAAAATCAGGCAAATGTTTCAGTTTTGCTCAGAAAAGGAAACTTTACACAATTATTGTAAGCTACAAATAAAAAGAAAAAAAATTATTGACTCTGGAAAAAGAAACCTAAAAAGAATGAGCATTGTTTCAAACAAAAATGTCATAAAAATCATTTTAGGGTGAGTGTGGTGGCTCACTTTGAGAGCACTTTGAGAGACCAAGGTAGGCGGATCATTTGAAGAGGTCAGGAGTTCAATATTAGCCTGACCAACATGGTGAAATCCCATCTCTACAAAAAAAAAAAAAAAAAAAAAAAATAGCTAGCCAGGTTACTTGGGAGGCTGAGGCAAGAGAATCACTTGAACCCAGGAGATGGAGGTTGCAGTGAGCCAAGATCACTGTACTCCAGCCTGGAAGACAGAGCAAGACTCCATCTCAAAAAAGAAAAAAAGTTAGTTTAGCTCTCTCTCAGTTTAGTCCAATGTAATTCTTGTTCTGCTTGATATTGGGTTAGTAATCCTCATGAACATATCAGATTTTTTTCTTTTTTCTTTTTTCTTTTTGAGACAGGGTCTCACTATGTTGCCCAGACTGGTCTTTAACTCCTTGGCTCAAGGGATCCTCCTGCCTTGGCCTCCCAAGCAGCTCAGATTAGAGGCAGGCACCACCACACCCAGCTGGCACCAACTATAAATTAGACTCCTGGAAATTTTTTACCTAACACAATACTATAATTTCCAAAGTTATCAGAAATCTGTATTCAAAAGTGCTTGTCTGGGTGCTTTCCATGAATTTCCCTGAAGAAGCAACAGACTATGGGTTGCTACCTTATTACAAATGGTTGTTTGAGAAAAAAAAATCAGTGTAAAAATCATCATCTGTGAATGACAAAAGGCTTAGGATTGCCATGGTTAAAGATATAATTGACAAAAAAATTGGTTATTTCTGTGACATACAAAAATGTAACATAATTATTATAACTGATAACATTTACTAAGACATATCAGAATTTTAGCAATCTCACACAATTTTGGAACACACATTAACAACACATTTATACAAATAGAACTCAGAGAAAGTTAAACACCATTTCATACTTGACAATGCTTCCAGTGTGATATTTATGTATAAAATAAGCCTAATGTTTCTCTCTTGGACTTCCAGAGGCTCTTTTTGGAACTTGAAATTTAATTTTAGAATGTTTGTCAAACAATAAAGGTTTAAAACATTTTATCAAAATGGGATCACAGATCATTATAAAATATTAATCATTCATTGAGCCAAAGTGATAATTCAAAGATTTTAAAAAGCAAAAACTTTACTCTGTTAAAGAAGAGACTCATTTTCCCAACAATCCAAAGACCAAATAAAGACAGCATGAGGCAAACAAAATCTGTCTCTCCCTCTCCTCTCATTTTCTTGTAGTATATATACTTAAAAGGTAAACAAAATCTATTATTATCTCTTATTAATATTACATGAAAATCTTATTCAAAATTCTACCTTTGCATCAGTATATTAATGCCAAAGCTGATTTTAACAAAACCTTATAAACAAATTCACCCAACCTCAATCAGTTTGACCATACACAATAAGATTTCCATAAACATTTTAGAATCTCTTATAATTTTTTCATTATCTTTCAGCTTTTTATATGCATTCAATTTTATCTATCATTCCTTTTATTGCTTAAATTTATTTTTATTTGTGTATTTATTTATTTATTTATTGAGACAGGGTCTCTCTCTCTCTGTCACTAAGACTGGAATGCAGTGATGCAATCTCAGCTCACTGCAGCCTTAGCCTTCTGGGCTCAGGTGATCCTCCAATCCCAGCCTCACGAATAGCTGGGACTACAGGCATGAGGCACTATACCTGGCTCATTTTCTGTGGAGAGGGGGTTTTACTGAGTTGCCTATGGCTGGATATGTTTTTTTTTTCTCTGTTGCCCAGGCTG
The DNA here is from genome assembly GCA_031835075.1 of Saguinus oedipus. NCBI lineage: Eukaryota > Metazoa > Chordata > Mammalia > Primates > Cebidae > Saguinus > Saguinus oedipus. The sequence continues at coordinate 38,557,497 of CM063183.1, forward strand.
GAGTGCAGTGGTATGATCTCAGCTCACTGCAACATCACCTCCCAGGTTCAAGTGATTCTCATGTCTCAGCCTCCCTAATAGCTGGGATTATAGATGCTCGCTACCAGGCCTGGCTAATACGTGTATTTTTAGTGGAGATGGTGTTTCACTGTGTTGGCTGGGCCGGTCTCAAAATCCTGACCTCAGTTAATCTGCCCACCTCCCAAAGTGCTGGGATTACAGGTGTGAGCCACCGCGTCTGGCCTAGTCAAGAGAATTTCTAAGGCTAGCCATGCCACTATTATGTGTCTTTCTTTTCATTGAATCTTCCCATAAATACAAATAAGGTGATTGTTTAGAATAAAAAGTCTCTAAAATATTTTAATATTTTGGAGTCTAATTTAAAAGAGCCAACTTTTGATCATTTACAATTAAAATTTCCAATCGTGCATTTATTCAATAGCAACTCAATCAGGCCTCTTCATGAAAAGCCCAGGATGTGATTTTTGGTTGAACATAAGTTTTTATTTTTATTTTTATTTTTTTGTTTTTGTTTGTTTGTTTTTGTTTTGAACATAAGTTTTTACCATTTGAGGATTAGATGCTTCCTGGAGAGGGTATAAAAGAGGCCATTTCAAAGGTTCCCCCAAAAAGAATTTGCTCCCAGGAATAGGCTAAGATAGCAAAAGACAGTGGTTGTTTGTGCATACAATGCCTATGATAATTCATAAATTTGTGGAGGGCTGTCAGTCCCTGACCCATTAATCTGTGGGTCCAAAGCCTTCCTGGGATTGGACTTGCTCAGACTAGCCAGGCAACAAGGGTTGAGACAACAAAAGCCCCACTGTGATGGGACTTCCTAAGACAACTCCCCTAAGAGCTAGACATGCTTGTTAGTGGCAGATGATCTCTATGGGTCTGCAGCAACCTCAATTCTCACCACCTCAGAAGAAAGAAATAGACCAAGGGGCATAAGGCAGAAGGAGAAACTGAAGCATGTTTTAGAACAGGAGTGAAAGTTAATTAAAAAGCTTTCAAGCAGTGGCTGGGCACCACTAGTGGCTCACACCTGAAATCCCAGCACTTTGGGAGGCTGAGGCAGATTGATCACTTCAGGTCAGGAGTTCAAGACCAGCCTGGCTGACATGGTGAAACCCCATCTCTGCTAAAAATACAAAAATTAGCCAGGCGTGGTAGCAAGTGCCTTTAATCCCAGCTACTCGGGAGGCTGAGGCAAGAGAACTCCCGTTTTTAAAGCCATCACATCTTGTGAGACTCATTCACTACCACGAGAACAGTGAGGGAGACACCCACCCCTATAATTCAATCAGTCCCTACCAGGTTCCTCCTACAACATGTGGGAATCATGGGAGTCACAATTCAAGATGAGATTTGAGTTCCCAGCCATCTTCAGACTGGTCACCTGACATGACCAGAAAATCACAGCCCCCAGGTGATGAAGACCAAGAGAGTGCATCTAGTTTGTCACAAGTCAAGTTGTCAAGGACATTAAACAAGACTAGAGGGAACATCATCCAGTTTTTATTTTGGGGACCCACAGCAAAGTTTATATGCTGGTCTGATCAGAACCGCATAACTGACCACATAATCTGCAGGGCTGGCTCAAACAATAGGCTTTAGCGGGTTTTAGGCCCATGTCCTACCCTATGGTACCCCTCTGTATGACAGATCAACACAGAAAGATGACAACAAAGGAAAAGACTATGGGATGAAAGGCATCACACAATATGAATATTAATATCAAAAGCACACCAGAGTAGCTACACCCAAGTCTAGTCACATGGATTCTTTTTTCCCATTAATCAAAACTTTGCAGAGAAAAAAACCATTACTTTTTACTGTCTGTTCAGTTGGATTCCACAGAGAGGCTGGGAGCCTGGCTGGTTTGAAATTCTTACTTTTGCTGGCTTGTCAGTGTTACAGTCTCGCCAATGCACCATAATGTAGCAGTCTCTCATTGTGAGTTATTACTCAGAGTTCTTGGTCTCACAACCAAGAGAATTAAGGAGTGTGGACACAAACGGTGAGGTTGGAGCCAAAGTTTAATAAGCAAAAGAAGAAAGCCCTTCACCGTGGAGAGGGGGCCCAGAAGAGGGTTGCTGTTTCACAGTCGAATGCAAAGGCTTTTATAAGAAACCTATGAGGGCTGCGCATCTCATTTGCATAAGGTGTGAATTTCTGGTAACTCCACCGTGTCCTAAATGTGTATGTGGGCCCTTAGCTTGAGTTACTCCATAGTGCTTTATTCCCCTTACTGCGCATGTGTCAGGGGACGGAGACTCCCTGGCCTGCCAAACTATCCTTTAAAAACCCTAACTGCTGAATTTTTCAGGGAGATTGATTTGAGTAATAATTCAGTCTTCCACGAGGCGTGGCCGGCCTTGTGGCTATTAAACTCTTTCTTTATTGCAATGCTGTTGTCTCAGTGAATTGGTTTTGTCTGTGCAATGGGCAGGAAGAACCCATGAGGTCGTTACACTTTCAGACCTTAAGAGGTATCAGACTGAAACTGCCTTTGCAAAAATCGTAACAGAAAATTATGACAGTTAAAAACATCAGAACTCACCTATCCATCTTGCTTCTAGCCTCTAAGCTGTCTGTTCATTCCTGGGTGTAGGCTGAACTAGTCTTGGGAAGGAATTTAGTTATAGTTTAAACTCTGAAACAAAATTGATAATAGCCATTTCCGGGGGGGGAAAAAAAGCTCTCTTGCCTGGGGATCACTCTGTCTTTGTAGCACTAACAAATTAACTATAAGATTAGAAATTGCGGTTTAGGGGCCATGCAGCCTCTGGCTGCAAGAGTCTGAACCTCCCCAAATTGCTTCTAGGAATAAGATCACTGTTGCAAAACCTAAGATCAGTGCTTGACATATTTTGCAGACCCTGCATTCCGATGCAGCAGATGAAACCACCCCGACCCATAATCTGACTCAACCAGTCCTGTGATCCCACCCAGGAGCAGAAGTCAGCAAGAACTCACTTAGACCCCCTGTGATTTTTATCTTACCGGACAACTGGGCACTCCCTACTTCCTGAGCCCAAACCTGCCAAATTATCCTTAAAAACTCTGATCCCTGAATGCTCAGGGAGACTGATTTGAGTAATAATAAAACTCCAGTCTCCCATGAATTACTCTTTCGCCATTGCAATTCCCCTGTCTTGATAAATTCGCTCTGTCTAGGCAGTGCACCAGGTGAACCCATTGGGTGGTTACAAGACTCTCAGTTAATCTTCCCTAGATTCATAGAAGGAAAGGCTTCAGAGGAAAGAGAAAGTACAGAGAAAAATGGCTGCATTAACACAGATTTTCTCTTCGGATGCAAATCTTCCCCACAAAAGACAGCTTTGCAGAAGACAGCTTTGCAAAAGTCCCTCTGAACAGCCATCTCAAAACATGTCAAAGAAGTATGTCTTGGGGTGAAACATTTTTATTTCCTTCCTATACATGGGAAATAGCCAAAAGAAAATGTGTAACTTTCCAAGAGGTAGCTTAGAATTCAGGCTTATATTGCATCTTCAGCTAAAAATTAAAGGAAAAAGTATGGGGGATGCTGGTTATAAGGATATTACCAGGAAAAGCATGGTAAACAAGATTAAGGTTTATTGTACAGATTTAATTGGGTGCCTTCTCCACTGAAAAGTGTTTCCTGTGATTTAGTTATCCTTCTCTTCCTGGTACAGAGAGGGAGACACCCTTACAAATGGAGATTTTCTTTATAGATGTAAATTTCCCTTACAAAAGGGTAACTTCTCCTCTGTTTTTAGAGCTTCTCCTGTGTCTGCTGTTTCTCAAAATAATCAGCTCAAAATAGTCCTTATGCCAAAGAGGCATATTTTGGGGTGGCACATTCTGGTCTCCTACACTACCCATTTAAATATTGTCCTTTACCTCCCATTATAGCCTTCATTTTTTGTATTAAATATATTTACTTTTATGGAGATAGTAGATGGTATAAATTTTCTTTTTCTGTTTTTACTTGCCAACCTTACTGAGAAAGTATACTTCTCAAAAAGTTAAAAAACATGAATCTCATGCAAATAAAAAAAATGGGCAAATGTCAAATGTTTAGTTAACTCATTAATGAGGGAACCAGCAGAGTGGTAAGGCTAGCTCAAAGAGAAGTAAAGAGAGTGAAAGAAAGAATGTTTGCAAAAGTTTGCCAGTTGAGATACAAAACTGGGTATTTTATATATATATATATATATATATATATATATATATATGTATTTTATGAAACTGAGTCTCACTCTGACACCCAGGCTGGAGTGCAGTGTTGCAATCTCAGCTCACTGCAACCTCTGTCTCCTGGATTACAGCTATTCTCCTGCATCAGCTTCGCAAGTAGCTGGGATTATTGGCGCCCACCACCATGCCCAGCTAATTTTTGTGTTTTTAGTAGAGACAGGATTCACCATGTTGGCTTGGCTGGTCTTGAACTCTCAAGCTCAGGTGATCTGCCTTGGCCTCCTAAAGTGCTGAGATTACAGGCATGAGCCATGGCACCCAATGAAAACTGGTTAATATTCTAAACTGTCACCTTTGGGATTGTCTTCTCTAAGGGACAGAAATAATCAGCATCTCTACAGGACAAAATTAATTTAAATTGCTATTCATTTTCTACCAATTAGTCTTCTAAGTTAAATACTCAATAGTGTAGCAATTCAAACAAAGGCACACACCCCTAGCCAATCAGATGATCCTTGGGTAGGCTTACTAGACAAAGCCCAGCAGCACCCTGAGAAGAAAGGTAGTCATCCCTTTTCCCTGTTTTCAAGTTTTGGAAATCTTTCCTTAATGTGCTTTTGGTCACCTAATGGTTTTGAGTTTTATTTGTATCTTTCTTTGTTGGTTTTGTTTAATTTTTAAATTTTATGGATCCACCCCAAAACTTTAGAACTATTTACTCTGGGAAATGTTTTACATAAAATCTTACTGAAGAAGAATAAAAATAGCTGGGCACGGTGGTGCGTACCTATAGTCCTAGCTCTTTAGGAAGCTGAGGCAAAAGGATAACTTGAGCTCAGGAGTTTGAGGTTTGAGACCAGACTGGGCATCGGAGACTGACCATGTCTCAAAAAAAAAAGAGGGAAGAAAAATTGAATAAAAATGTTTACAAGAGGCATTTTTCTTTTTTCTTCTTCTTCTTTTTTTTTTTTTGAGACACAGTCCCACTCTGTCGCCCAGGCTGAAGTGCAGTGGCACGATCTCAGCTCTCTGCAACCTCCGCCTCCCAGGTTCAAGTGATTCTCCTGCCTCGGCCTTCCAAGTAGCTGGAACTATAGGTGCACGCCACCATGTCTGGCTAATATTTTGTATTTTTAGTAGAGACAGGGTTTCACTGTGTTAGCCAGGATGTTCTCCATTTCCTGACTTCACAATTGCCCCGCCTTGGCCTCCCAAAGTGCTGGGATTACAGGCGTGAGCCACAGCACCTGGCCATGAGGCATTTTCTTTTTTTTCCTTTTCTGAGACAAGGTTTTGCTCTGTTGCCCAGGTAGGAGTGCAATGGTGTGACCCTGGCTCACTGCAACCTCTGCCTTCTGGGTTCATGGGATTCTCATGCCTCAATCCCCTGAGTAGCTGGGATTACAGGCATGTGCCACCATGGCTGGCTAATTTTTTTGTGTTTTCTTTTAGTAGAAATGGAGTTTCACCATGTTGGCCAGGCTGGTCTTGAACTCCTGGCTTCAAGTGGTCCGCCCACCTCTGCCTCCCAAACTGAGGAGGCATGAGCCTCCTCACTCCAGGCCTTCAAGAGGCATTTTCTTTTTTTTTTTTTTAGAGAAGGAAAGAAAAGAAAAGGAGTGAAGGAGAGGAAGAAATAGGAAGAAAAAGAGGGAGAGAGAACGGAAATGTTGCTTTATTCTAAAAAATGGGTATTAATAATGGCCAATCAATATTTCATTTAAACCTATGGGTAGGTGTGATGTGGTATTGACAAGAATGTATATTTTGTGTATTTAAAGTGGAGAGCTCTATAAATATTTATTAAGTTTACTTGTTCCGGATCTGAGTTAAGAGTCCTGGATATCCTTATTAATTTTCTGTCTCATGGAGTCTAAGTCTCTATGTATCTGGGTGTTAGGATCGTTAGCTCTTATTGTTGCATTGATCCTTTTACCACTATATCTTTGTTGCTTTAAAATCTATTTTATCAGATTCGAGAATTGCAACTCCTGCTTTTTATTTATTTATTTATTTTTGCTCTCCATTTGGTTGGTAAATCTTTCTCCATCCCTTTGTTTTGAGTCTTTGTGTATCCTTGCATGTGAAATGGGTCTGGATGTAGCATACAGTTGGGTTTTGGCTGTATCTTTTGATTGGGGGATTTAGTCTATTTAAATTTAGGATTACTGCCATTTGATGTTAACTGGCTGTTTTATCCATTCGTTGATGTAAATTCTTCTTTATGTTGATGCTCTTTACTTTTTGGTATATTTTTAGAAAGGCTAATACTGGTTGTTTCTTTCTATGTGTAATGCTTCTTTCAGAAGCTCTTGTAAAGCAGGCCTGGTGGTGATGAAATCTCTGAGTACTTGCTTGTTCATAAAAGATTTTATTTTTCCTTTAGTTGTGAAGCTTAGTTTGGCTGGATATGAAATTCTGGGCTCAAAGTTCTGTTCTTTAAGGATGTTGAATATTGGCCCCCACTCTCTTCTGGCTTGTAGAGTTTCTGCTGAGAGATCTGCTGTAAGTCTGATAGGCTTCCCTTTGTGGGTAACCTGACCTTTCTCTCTGGCTTCCCTTAGTATTTTCTACTCATGTAATATGAAAATAGCTTTATTGTATCCCTTGGAAACAGTGTATGTTCTCTCAACTTTGATAATGTCCCTTTTAGAGTAGAGAAATATTAATGGGAAAATTGGCTGTCTTTTTAATAGCTGCACCTATTTAAGAAGCACTTTCTAATCTTCCTCCTGGATTGAGATCTCCAGGCCCCAGTTTATTCTGCTCAGGCAGCTCATACTGACTTGGACATTGATTTAAGGGATTTACTGGCAAAACCTCAAAAGAAATAGGGCCCCAGAGGGTGGTGATGGGGTAATATTTGGGCGGCAGTGGGAGAAGGGCCCAGAAGAGAAGGCAGGGTTTGGGGCATTGGAATTCTGCAGAATTCCATGCCAAAAGCACAAGAGTGCTCAAGTGAGATCCTTAAGATAGTAGGGAAAACAACTTTTGAAAACATGGAGCTTTTAAAGCAGCCAGTTGGGTGGGCTTAGAGAATTTAAAAGGAAGTATTTCCTTTAAGGACTTAGTCCTTCCTAGATAACTGAGGGTAGCGGGTAAAATGTCACAGCAGTCCATTGTCTGCCTCCATCTCATTACGGGTCCAAGTGGTTGTTGTGCTAATGGCGCAGTCTACCGAATAAATGCTTTTTCCCTCGTGGATGGCACCTATGCCTTCTGAAAATAATGCTTCTATCCATAAGAGTGGCTAATGGTGGGATTTTAGATGCTACATCAAACCAGTGGTACTGATATTACTGGGTGGTATAGTGGGTGGCCTCTCACTACCAGTTCCTATTGTAGCAGACCAAAATGCCACCCCAAAACATGACTGTAGGAAACCAGAATATGCCACCCCAAAATACATCTCTTTGACATAAGGACTATTTTGAGCTGATTTTTTTGAGAAACAGCAGACACAGGAAAAAGCCTGAAAACAGAGTGAAAATTGCTCTTTTGTAAGGGAAATTTACATCTATAAAGGAAATCTCCATTTTTAATGCTGTCTCCTCTCTGTTCCAGGAAGAGAAAGATGACTAAATTACAAGAAATTCTTACTGTAACTGCGCAGCTTAGTGGCTTAGCCTCAAACTTCTTTTCTTTAAAACTTTTTTTTTCAGCTGGGCGCGGAGGCTCACACCTGTAATCCCAGCACTTTGGGAGGCTGAGGTGTGTGGGTCACCTGAGGTCAGGAGTTTGAGACCAGTCTGGCCAACATGGCGAAACCCCATCTCTACTAAAAATACAAAAATTAGCTGGGCATGGTGGCAGGTGCCTGTAATCCCAGCTACTTCTCCAGCTACTGAGGCAGAAGAATCACTTGAACCCAAGAGACAGAGGTTGCAACCTGAGTGCACCACTGCACTCTAGCCTGGGCGACAGAGTGAAACTACATCTCAAAAAAAAAATACAAAGTTTCTGTCAAAGATAAACATCAAGACATTCCTCAAAATAAAACTGTCTCAAAAAAAAAAAAAAAGCCACATTTTTTTCTTTAAAATTTTTCTGGCCAGGCCTGATGGCTCACACCTGTAATCCCAGCACTTTTGGAGGCTGAGGTCTTGCTCTGTCACCCAGATTAGAGTGCAGTGGTCCAGTAATAGCCTGCTGCATCCTTAAGCTTCTAGGTTCAAGGGAGTCTCCTGCCTCAGCCTCCTTGGTAGCTGGGACTACAGGTGTGCACCCCTATGCCTGGCTATTTTTTGTTTTTCCTTTTTTTTTTTGAGATGGAGTTTCACTCTTGTTGCCCAGGCTGGAGTGCAATGGCATGATCTTGGCTCACTGCAATCTCTGCCTCCTGGGTTTCAGCAATTCTCCAGCCTCAGTCCTCAGCCTCCCGAGTAGTTGGGATTAGAAGCGTGCGCCACCACATCCAGCTAATTTTGTATTTTTAGTAGAGACAGGGTCTCATCATATTGGTCAGGCTGGTCTCAAACTCCTGATCTCAGATGATCCACCTGCCTTGGCCTCCCAAAGTGCTGGGATTAGGTCACGCCTGGCCTTATTTTACTTTTTACTTTAGAGACAGAATCTCGCTGTGTTGCTTGGGCTGGTTTCAAACTCTTGGCCTTGAATGATCCTCCTGCTTCAGCTTCCCGAGTCACTGAGATTATACGCGTGTGCCACCCTGCTGGCCTCCAGTGCTTCTATTTTTGCTCGTATGTTTGTTTGTTCTTCCTGCATGACTGCCAACCATGTGTCCAAAGCACAGAGTTTCTCGATGAGCTTGCTGGCTCCAGCCTGGTAACCACCTCACTATAGCCCTTCCAAAGTCGATCCTCTGCATCCTAGGCCTCAGGCTGCCCTGCCAGCCAGTGGGCTCATGGTGTCCTGACTCCCTCTGTGTAGCCATCGACTAGCCTTGGCTCACCTGCACCCCAGAATGGTTGTTTCCCATGACCCTCCCAACATGGATACCATGCAACCTACGCATCACATGTCCTGCTACTACATTGGCTTCCAATGCCCTGATTCCCTCTGTACTCCTATGCACTAACCTTGGCCCACCTGCACCCTGGAGGCAAGTGCTTCCTCCTACTTGCCCACCAATTGTAAATTAGTTTTGACCTGGGCAACCCAGTGAACTTTTCCACCCTAGAAACTGTTGTGTATATTGTTTTTATGTTTTGCTTTTTAGATTTTCTTATTTTTAAATTTTTGTTATATATTTATTTTTTGTTTTTTGAGATAGGGTCTTGCTCTGTCACCTAGGCTGGAGTGCAGTGGCACAATCATGTCTCACTACATCCTTGACCTCCTGGGTTCAAACCATCCTCCCACCTTAGCCTCCTGAGCAACTGGGATCACAGGTGCTTACCTCCCTGCCCAGCTAATTAAAAATTGTACATCGTTCCAGGTCAGTATACAAAAAAATGCCTTATTTTTTCTAACAGTTTTTTTCCTTTGTAGAGACAGGGTCTCACTATGTTGCCCAGACTGGTCTTGAACTCCTGGGTTTAAGCTGTTCTCCCACCTCAGCCTCCCAAAGTGCTGGGATTACAGGCATGAGCCACTATGTCAGGCCTAGGTTTTGTTTTCATTTTTGTTTTTTTAAGACAGAGTTTCACTCTTGTTGCCCAGGCTGGAGTGCAGTGGCATGTTCTCGGCTCACTGCAATCTCCGCCTCTCAGGTTCATGCAATTCTCCTGCCTCAGCCTCCTGAGTAGCTGGAATTACAGGCATGCACCACCAGACTGGGCTAATTTTATATTTTTAGTAGAGATGGGGTTTCTCCATGTTGGTCGGGCTGGTCTCGAACTCCCGACCTCAGGTGATCTGCCCACCTCAGCCTTCCAAAATGCCGAGACTATAGGCATGAGCCACCACGCCTGGCAGGCCAAGGCTTTTTTTGTTTTGTTTTGTTTTCGAGACAGGGTTTTGCTGTGTTGCCCAGGCTGGAGTGCTGTGGCACAATTTCAGTTTACTGCAACCTCAACCTCCTGGGCTCAAGCAATTCTCCCACCTCAGCCTCCCAAGTAGCTGGGACTACAGGCGCATGTCACCATGCCCAGGTAATTTTTGTATATTTTCCAGAGATGGGGGTTTTGCCATGTTGGCCAGGCTGGTCTTGAACTCCTAAGCTCAAATGATCCACCTCCCTTAGCCTCCCAAAGTGCTGGGATTACAGGTATGAGTCACTGCACCCAGCCTTTTCTACTTGAATTTACAAAGCAATAATTGTAATAAGAAGAAATCAGTATATGGCCCAAATTGTCAACCAAGAAATCAGGCAGTTTTTTTGCTTTTTCCTTAAAGTTTTAGATGAAGAAATGCACGGGGCGCATATGAGGGGAAGAAGTGCAGAGCTTCCTCGCCCTCTCCGGCTTGCCACCCTCTAGGAACCACCCCGTATTCAGCTATCTGGAAGCTCCCATTGCTTTTTCTACTTTATATTCCTTGTGCATAGTTTCAGATCAGTATACAAACCAATGCCTTAATTTTTGCAAGAGTTTCTTGGTATTCTTCTGTATGGATAGATCACAGGTTATTAATTCAGTCCTCTCTTGCTGGACAACTAGTTTGATCCAATGTGCTCTTCCACTACTGAGCCAAGTTGTACTTTGTCTGTTGGTATCTGTGCTTTCAACTTAACTGTGGAGAACAGGGACTGCATTTTATTCTTGATTGTATCTCTAGTACCTGGCCCTGTCCTTGGTATGTTGTAAAAGTAATGAACTCAATTCCATCCCACGGGGCTGCTCCTACAAGGGCCTGATCCAAAAGGATTTATCAGCCAAGAAGAGTCAACGCACTGCATCTTTGCCTTCCTCTGGTTCAGGTGGCACGTGAATCCCTCTGGAGGCAGCTCCCTTCCCATTGATCTCCTGGATTAGGTCATCATAGAAATGTGGCCTTGGAAGACCCCTCTAGTAAGGGCCACAGTCCCTCCCCATGGTTCCGAGTTGGCTTTTTCCTAACCCCTCCTTTAGGAACCACTGCTCAGGGCACTCTCAGGCCACTGTGTTCTCTTGAGGACTGCGTCCCTCTCCCAGAATTGCTTCACAGAAGGAGGAGGCAGTTCATTTTCTATGACTTTAAGCCTCTGGCACAGTAAGACCCCTGGGAAGCATTCATTGATGCTTCCCAGGCCTTTCTCAGCATGAATATTTTACACCTCTGCAGTAAACTCAATTGTTAAAGCAAGGAATAGAGCTGTCCATGCCACGCTGCTGCACACTGGCCAGGAGTTTTGGGGGTACAAAGATGGTAGGAAAGGATTGAGCTTCTCATCTCTTGGGCCTGGTATAAGTCTCAAGAACCAGGAGCTCGTTGTCCAAGGGCAGGAGAAGATGGATGTCTGAGCTCCAGACAAGGGAGCAAATTTACTTTTTTGCCAACTTTTTGTTTTATTTAGGCTCCCTATGAGTTGGATGATGCCTAACCTCATTAGTGAGGACAGAGCTTTACTCAGTCAGCTTTACTGATTAAATGCTCATCTCTCCCAGAAATACCTGCAGACACACCCAGAAATAATGTTTTACCAGCCATCTGGGCAGCCCTCAGCCCAGTCAAGTTGACACCTAAAATTAACCATCACAATGCCTCATAGAAGATGCTCAATAAGTGGGGAATGAAGGAATGGCCCTGGATTCATCCATTTGGGCTGCCCTTGAAACACCATAGACTAGGTGGCTTAATTCTACAGAAGTTTGTTTTAATTTGTTTTCCCTCAGTTCTGGAGACTGAGCAGTCCAAACCAAGGTGCTGACTGATTTCGTTGCTGGTGAGGGCTGTCTTCCTGGCTTGCAGATGGCTTTTTCTTTTTTTTTTTTTTTTTTTTTTTTTTGCTGTGTTCTCATGCTGAAGAGAGAGAGAGAGATTCAGAGAGCATGCTCTGGTATCTCTTCTTTTTGCGGGGCAGGAAGCAGGGAGGGACAGGGTCTTGCTCGATTACTCAGACTGGAGTTTAAGTGCTATCACAGCTCACTGCAGCCTTGATCTCTCAGGCTCAAGCCATCCACCCATCTCAGCCTCCTGAGTAGCTGATACCACAAGCATGTGCCACCACACCTGGCTAATTTTTAATTATTTTTCTGTAGAGATAGGGTCTTGATATGCTGCCCAAGCTGGTCTTGAACTCTTGAGCTCAAGCGTACCTCCTGCCTTAGCTTCCCAAAGTGCTGCAATTATAGGCGTGACCTACTGCACTCAGCCTCTCCCCCTTCTTATAAAGACACCAATCCTATCAAACAAGGGCCCCGCTCTTATAATCTTATTTAACTTTACCTCCATAAGGGGACTATTTTCAAATATAGTCACATTGAAGGTTAGGCTTCAACATGTGAATTTAGGGGAAGAGTTCATTCCGTAGCAGGCCCCTTAACTCTCCCACTGGGCAAAGAAAATAATAATGACAATATAACCAAAAAACTGAAAGTAAATGTGTGTGCACTGAGAATGATTTTATTTCCCTTGGCTGGTCATAGGAAACCACCAAAGAGGAGAAATCTACCAGCCTGTTTCTGTGAGCTTTGGTGGTGATTTGATTTGGACACTGTGTGGCCTTGGAAGTGGCCACAACAAGGCTCTCAGGTGAGAGGAAACACAGAAGGGAGGTAGCTTACTACAAAATGATCCTGATCAAATAACATCTGGGTGATTATACGAGTTGCACCTCAGCTGTCTATACACTTCAGCATCAGCAGATCTGTCCACGGCTGCCTCTGCTTTTCCAGTTGGTTGGGGATGTCCCTGGCCTGAGATGGTCACCTGTCAGAATCCTGAGTATATTGCCAGAATTCAGCAGTTTTTCTCTGTGCACCAGGAGGATGCTGCAGGGAGGCTGGGATTCTCTGAAGATACGTGTATTGCTGAAAGTAGACTTATCATTATGGAATCATAATTTCCTTGCACTTTTATCTAAAATTATACATGAGTCCCGCTGAAGGAGAAAATTGGCCACAAAAGGCAGTCAGAAACATTTGCACAATAATCAAATGCTTAAAAGCACATATCTTTTAATGAGTAATTCCTGTAGTAATATTAATTATTTGAAACATTTTACTGCAGAGCAGCTGTTTGTTGGAATAACTTACAGGTGCAGAGAAAAGCAATGAGAATTGAGTCACCAGCACAGAAAGAATGCTGCCAGCCCTGAATCTTGAAGCAGGGGTCTGTCCCCAGCCAATCAGAACTTGTTTCCTGGCTCAGTGTGGAAGCTTCTAGCCTTCAGAAACCCACAGGTGAATCACAGCCGACAACTTGAAGGGATGGGTGTGGGATTCAGCAAGAGAACAAGAGCTGGAGTCCAAAAAGAGGCTGCACATGGGAATTTTGCACCTTTCCTGAACCAGGAAAAAAGGCTAGAAGTAGGGAAAATGAAACAGGCAGTGGGCCTGGATGTCCTCAGGAATTCTAAGTACTGCCCTGAAGCAGAGCCTCCTGCCCACCTCTCCAGCTTCCTCTCCTACCACTGAATTTTAAGCTCCAACAACACTAGAGGACTTAGAATTCCGGCCCACACCAAGCTGTGCCTTGCTTCTGTGTCTTTGCTCAAGCTGTTCCCACTGCCTGGAATGCCTTCCCTCTCCCACTTCTCTTCAGCTGGCTGACTCCCACCTACCCCATGAAACAGCACAGGTGGCCCTCCCCCAGGAAACCTTCCCTAACCCCCAACCTCCTTAGCAGGCATAGCTTTCTGAGCACAAGGTCCACCTTGCTTTACGGTTGTCTATGGATGGACTGTCTTTCCCCCTCAGGTCTGAGTGCTCAAGCAGATCGTGGTGTATTCATCGGTGTATCCCAGTGCCTGGCATATATTAGGCACTCAATATAAGTTGGTTGAATGAATGTTGATAGAGAGGGACTGATGTGGGCAAAAGGCTGGCAGCAGGACCTACTTTGCCTGAGTGAAATGCAGCAGCAAGGCGAAAAGTCATCATTTGGGCTCAGGGTCGGAAACACTGGCTTGCTCTGGTTGCTCATCTAGACTAAGGACACAGGTCACCAAATAACAACCATAATTTTATTATTTTCATTTTAAAATATTATGTAATATGAAGTAGAGATGGGGTCTTGCTATGTTGTCCAGGCTTGTCTCAAACACTTGGGCATAAGTGAGCCTCCTGCCTTTGCCTCCCAAAGTACTGGGATTACAAGCATGAGCCACGGTGCCCAGCCAAGAATAACTTTTATTTTTTGAGACAGAGTCTTGCTCTGTCACCCAGGATGGAGTGCAGTGGCGCGATCGCGGCTCACTGCAATGGTGCAGTCTCAGCACATTGCAACTCCCGCCTCCTGGATTCAAGTAGTTCTCATGCCTCAGCCTCCTGAGTAGCTGGAATTACAGGTACCTGTCACCATGCCTGGCTTATTTTTGTATTTTTAGTAGAGGCGGGGTTTTACCATGTTGGCCAGGCTGACCTCAAATGATATGAACTCCTGACATCAAATAATATGCCCGTCTCAGCCTCCAAAGTGCTAGAATTACAGGTGTGAGCCACTGAACCCAGCCCCAACAATAATTTTAAGAGTTTCTTTCTCTCCTTTTATCCTCAAGCAGGACATACATGACCTGAGACTCCTGTACAGAAACAGAACCTATAGACTGGGCACAGTGGTGGTTCATGGAGGTGGGCAGATTGCTTGAGCTCAGGAGTTCGAGATTAGCCTGGGTAACATGGTGAAACCCCATCTTTACAAAAAATATAAAAGTTAGCTAGGTGTGGTGGCACATGCCTGTGGTCGCAGCTACCTAGGAGTCCAAGGCAAGAGAATCACTTGAGCCCAGGAGCCAGAGGCTGCAATGAGCTGAGATTGTGCCACTGCCCTCCAGCCTGGATGACAGAGCAAGACCTTGTCAAAAACAAATAAAAAACAAAACAAAACAAAACAAAAAACCAAGAACCTCTAGAGCAGGCAGGGATATTGGAGTTGGCCTCACTCAGGCTATATATTAAAGTGGGGAAGGTGAGACAGCAGGGTCGGGTGGCGTGGTTAAGGGATTTGCCTGGTCCTGTAGCAAGTTAATGGCAATGTTGGGACCAAATGCCAAGTTCCTGATTCCCCAGCTCCACAGTGTAGTCCCATATCACTGATTGCACAGAGCATGGATGGAGATGAATGGAGTAACTATTACCAGGAACAGGAGACATCCATCCTACAAGTGAGTGCCAGATGAGGCTGTGAAGGCAGTGAGAGGAATGATAGCCTCAGGAGTTGCTGCACCTTGGGAGCTATGGGAAGGCAGCAAATGACAGTAGACCAGCACTGCCTAACAGGAATGTAATGCCAGCTACCTGTGCCATTTGAATGTTTCTAATACATACATTTTTAAAAGTAGAAAGAAATAAAGTAAGTTTTCCCTCCAGTTTCCAAAGGCTTTATTAGTAAAGAATGATTGATGCTATTGCTTCCAAGTAGTGGAATGAAGAGCTGTGTCCAGGGACACAGGAAGGGCGTCAAAGTGGACTGCTGCTTTGACCTCCTCTTATTCATAGATCCAATCACAGGCACAAGACTTGTAGTCAACCAATTCTTGTTTAAGCCATTTCTTTTCCAGCCCTTTGTACTGAATCACTGCCACCAATGACGCTCTTGCCTATTTTAGTGCAGAAGTCCCTGTGAATAATAGTCCCAAGCATAGATCCCACTGCATTGGCCTCCCCAGTCATCCTTGGCTCTGTTTTGCCGAATTCAGCCCTTCCAGGACCATGGCCACAACTGGCCCTGAGTTCATGTACTTTACTTATATTGAGTGCCTAATATGTGCCAGGCCCTGGGATACACCAATGAATACACCATGATCTGCTTGAGCATTCAGACCTGAGCGGGAAAGACAGTCCATCCACAGACAACTGTAGTGCAAGATGAACCTCATGCTCAGAAAGGCCCAGGAAGAATGGGTGGTCTTTCAGGTTAGTGTAGTGCTATTTCAGGGGTTCCTCAGAGGCCGGAAGGAACTTCACAGTCACCAGGTGGAATCCCTTCTGCTCAGAGTATTTGATGATTTCGCCCACCAGGCTGTGCTGAACACCACTGGGCTTGATAATGATGCTTTCAGTGTTGGCCATAGCCTGAGGATCTGGCAGTGTCAGGTGGTGCGGGAGCTGAGACCTGGAGCCAAGAAATTATTATTAGTATTAGTATTTAGAGATGGAGTTTTACTCTTGTCACTAAGGCTGGAGTGCAGTAGCGCTGTCTTGGCTAACTGAACTCTGCCTCCCGGGTTCCATCCCAGCTGTAATCCCAGCTACTCGGGAGACTGATTTTCCTGCCTCAGTCTCCCCAGTAGCTGGAATTACAGGCACATACCACCAAATCCAGCTAATTTTTTGTATTTTTAGTAGATTCAGGCTTTCATTATGTTGTCCAGGCTGGTCTCAAACTCCTCACCTCAGGTAATCTGCCCACCTCAGTCTCCCAAAGTGCTGGGATTACAGGTGTGAGCCACCATGCCTGGCAAGAAATTATTTTTAATAATATATTTAACTCAGTATATCCAAAATGTCATTTTAACATGTGATGAATATAAAAAGTTATTGAGAGGAGACCAATTGTGCTCCAGTCTGGTGACAGAGCAAGATCCATCTCAAGAAAAAAAAAAGAACTCAGGATTGCAGCTCCCAGTGAATCCGCAGAGGGTGAGTGAAGGCTGCATTTCCATACGGTTCTTTATTGTCCACAGACTAGGAGATTCCCAGGTGTAAGAGCCCCATGGGCCGCCAGTGCGGCAGTTTGGGCTGGCGCGGCTGTTTGGGCTGAGGCCGCCGTGCAGCGACACTCCGTACAAAATACACTGGTTTGGTTGCCCTGTTAAACCGGCAATTGGAGATTTTGGAAGGCAGATTAACACATTTATCTGATGAAATAGGACTTAAACAGAAAGCCAGGCCAGGAGATTCCTGGGCAGCAACGTGGTTTGAGCCAGCGCAGTGAGTCACTGCATGGGAAATCACACAGATCCCGGCGCCCCTGCAGCAGGTGACTGGAACACCTGGGAGAGAGTCAACCGTTAAACTTAAAAAAAAAAAAAAAAAAAAAAAAAAGGGCTCTGAGGCAGGGAGCCAGGTGATCAGGCTCCGCAGTTCCCACCCCCACAAAAACAAACAAAACAGCAATTGGAAACGCTCAGGGTTGAGAGTTTCACAGCAAGCACAGCTGAACCCAGGACAGTGCAGCTTGGTGGGGGAGGGGCGTCTGCCACTACCGAGGCACATGACCCCTACGGAGGTACTCAGCCATTGCTGACGCAGCCTGCCATTGCCGAGGCAACCTGCCATAACAGAGAGAGTCCGCCACTACAGAGGCGGGCCACCATTGCCACTGCAGTTCTAACCACACCCATATAAACAGGACTACAGGGAATTACACATGGCAGCAGGGCAGAGCCCACGACAGCAGGGCGGAGCCCACGGCAGCAGGGCAGAGCCCATGGCAACAGGATGGAGCCCACGGCAGCTCATCATAGCCACTACAGGCAAGCAGTGACTAGACTGCCTCCTCGCTGGGCAGGAAAGTGCAACGGATACTCATAATAAAGCCCTAACTCCCCAGGACAGAGCACCTGAGGAAAAAAAAAGGGGGGGCTTTAAGAGTTCAGCTGCAGCAGACCTACCTAGCAGCCCTGAATGAACAACAGAGCTCACAGCTCAGCACTAGAGCTCCTATAAAGTCAGACTGTCTCCTCAAGCAGCTCCCTAACCCCCATATATCCAAAGAGTCATCTCACAAAGGACTAATCAGACTGACATTTGGCGGGCATCATTCAGGGACAAAGATAGCAGAAGAAGAATCTGGTAGCAACCCTCATGGTTCTGCAGCTGCTACAGGAGTTCCCCAGGCAAGCAGGGCCTGGAGTGGACATCAGCAGTCCTACAGCAGAGGGGCCAGACTGTTAGAAGGAAAACTAAGAAGCAGAAATACTTCATCATCAACAATCTGGACGTCTACTCAGAGACCCAATCGGAAAATCAACAACCACTCAGAAGACAGGTGGATAAATCCACAAAAATGGGAAGAAACCAGTGCAAAAAGGAGGAAAACACCCGAAACCAGAACTCCTCACCTCCTACAAAGGACCAAAACTCCTCACCAGCAAGGGAACAAAGCTGAACAGAGAATGAGTGTGATGAAAGGATGGAATCAGACTTCAGAAGGTGGGTAATGAGAAACTTCTGTGAGCTAAAAGAACGTGTTCTAAATCAATGCAAATAAACTAAGAAGCTTGAAAAAAGGTTTGAAGAAAGATTTGAGGAAATGATGACAAGAATGAACAACTTAGAGAGGAATATGAGTGAATTGAAGGAGCTGAAAAACACAACACGAGAACTTCACGAAGCATGCACAAGTTTCGACAGCCGAATTGACCAAGCAGAAGAAAGGATATCAGAAGTCGAAGATCAACTCAATGAAATAAAACAAGAAGCCAAGATTAGAGAAAAAAAGCACAAAAAGGAATGAACAAAGTCTCCAAGAAATGTGGGACTATGTGAAGAGACCTAATCTACGTTTGATAGGTGTACCAAAATGTGATGAAGAGAATGAATCCAAGCTGGAAAATACTCTTCAGGATATTATCCAGGAAAATTTCCCCAACCTAGCAAGGCAGGCCATTTCCAGTCCAGGAAATACAGAGAACACCACAAAGATATTCCGCAAGAAGAGCAACCCCAAGGCACATAATCATCAGATTCACTAGGGTTGAAATGAAGGAGAAAATGCTAAGGGCAGCCAGAGAGAAAGGTCAGGTCACCCACAAAGGGAAGCCCATCAGACTCACAGCAGATCTCTCAGCAGAAACCCTACAAGCCAGAAGAGAGTGGGGGCCAATATTCAACATCCTTAAAGAAAAGAATTTTCAACCCAGAATTTCATATCCAGCCAAACTGAACTTCATAAGTGAAGGAAAAATAAAATCCTTTGCAAACAAGCAAGTACTCAGAGATTTCATCACCACCAGGCCTGCTTTACAAGAGCTCCTGAAAGAGGGACTACACATAGAAAGGAACAACCAGTACCAGCCATTCCAAAAACATACCAGATGCTAAAGAGCATCAACAAAATGAAGAATCTCCATCAACTAATGGGCAAAACAGCCAGCTAGCATCAAAATGGCAGTATCAAATTCACACATAACAATATTAACCCTAAATGTAAATGAGCTAAATGCACCAATCAAAATGCAAATTGGATAAAAAGCCAAAACCCATCGGTGTGCTGTATCCAGAAAACCCATCTCACATGCAAGGATACACAAAGGCTCAAAATAAAGGGATGGAGGAAGATTTACCAAGCAAATGGAGAGCAAAAAAAAGCAGGAGTTGCAATTCTCATCTCTGATAAGATAGACTTTAAAGCAACAAAGATCAAAAGAGACAAAGAAGGTCATTACGTAATGGTAAAAGGATTGATACAACAAGAAGAGCTAACAATCCTAAATATATATGGACCATTGCAATACAGGAGCATCCAGATATATAAGGCAAGTTCTTAACAACTTACAAAGAGACTTAGACTCCCACACAATAATAGTGGGAGACTTTAACACTCCACTGTCAATATTAGACAGATGAACCAGACAGAAAATTAAGGATATCCAGGGCTTGAACTCAGACCTGGAACAAGCAAACCTGATAGACATTTACAAAACTCTCCACCCCAAATCCACAGAATATACATTCTTCTCAGCACCACATCACACCTACTCTAAAACTGACCACATAATTGGAAGTAAAGCACTCCTCAGCAACTGCAAAACAACTGAAATGATAACAAACAGTCTCTCAGACCATAGTGCAATCAAGTTTAGAACTCAGAATTCAGAAACTAACTCAGAACCGCACAGCTTCATGGAAACTGAA
Source organism: Saguinus oedipus (assembly GCA_031835075.1). Lineage (NCBI taxonomy): Eukaryota > Metazoa > Chordata > Mammalia > Primates > Cebidae > Saguinus > Saguinus oedipus. Next base: position 38,577,527 of record CM063183.1, read on the forward strand.
CAACTGGCTCTTGAATGTTGATTGGATAAACAATGAAATGAAGGCAGAAACGAAGAAGTTCTTCAAAACCAACGAGAATGAAACACAACATACCAGAATCTCTGGGACACATTTAAAGCAGTCTCTAGAGGAAAATATATAGCAATAAGTGCCCACATGAGAAGAGGGGAGAGATCCAAAATTGACACCCTATCATCAAAATTGAAAGAGCTAGAGGAGCAAGATCAAAAAAACTCAAAAGCTAGCAGAAGACAAGAAATTACTAAGATCAGAGCAGAACTGAAGGAGATAGAGACACAAAAAAACCCTTCAAAAAATCAATAAATCCAGAGCTGGTTTTTTGAAAAGATCAACAAAATAGACAGACCACTATCCAGACTGATAAAAAAGAAAAGAGAGAATAACCAAATAGATGCAATAAAAAACGATAAAGGGGAAATCACCACAGATTCCACAGAAATTCAAACCATCATCAGAGAATATTACAAACAACTCTATGCACATAAACTAGTAAACCTAGAAGAAATAGATAAATTCCTGCACACTTGTGTCCTCCCAAGCCTAAACCAGGAGGAAACCAAAACTATGAATAGACCAATAACAAGGTCTAAAGTTGAAGCAGCAATTAAGAGCCTACCACACAAAAGAAGCCCAGGTCCAGATGGGTTCACAGCCAAATTCTACCAGACACACAAAGGAACTGGTACCACTTCTTCTGAAACTATTCCAAATAATCCAAAAAGAGGGAATCCTCCCCAAATCATTTTATGAGACCAACATCATCCTGATACCAAAACCTGGCAGAGACTCAACAAGAAAAGAAAACTTCAGGCCAATATCCATGATGAACATAGATGCAAAAATCTTCAATAAAATACTGGCAAGCCGATTGCAACAGCACATCAAAAAGCTTATCCACCATGATCAAGTAGGATTCATCCCGGGGATGCAAGGCTGGTTCAACATACACAAGTCTATAAATGTAACTCACCACATAAACAGAACCAAAAACAAAAACCACATGATTATCTCAATCGACACAGAGAAGGCCTTTGACAATATTCAACAGCCCTTTATTCTAAAAACCCTCAATAAACTCGGTATTGATGGAACGTATCTCAAAATAATAAAAGCTATTTATGACAAACCAACAGCCAATATCATACTGAATGGGCAAAAACTGGAAGCATTCCCTTTGAAATCTGGCACTAGACAAGGATGCCCTCTCTCACCACTCCTATTCAATATAGTACTGGAAGTTCTAGCCAGAGCAATCAGGCAAGAAAAAGAAATAAAGGGTATACAAATAGGAAAGGAGGAAGCCAAATTGTCTTTATTTGCAGATGACATGATAGTATATCTAGAAGACCCCATCGTCTCAGCCTAAAAACTCCTGAAACTGATAAGCAACTTCAGCAAAGTCTCAGGATATAAAATCAATGTGCAAAAATCACAAGCATTGCTATACACCAACAACAGACTTAAAGAGAGCCAAATCAAGAACAAACTGCCATTCACAATTGCTACAAAGAGAATAAAATACCTAGGAATACAACTTACAAGGAACGTAAGGGACCTCTTCAAGGAAAACTACAAACCACTGCTCAACGAAATAAGAGAGGACACAAACAGATGGAGAAACATTCCATGTTCATGGTTAGGAAGAATCAGTATCGTGAAAATGGCTATACTGCCCAAAGTAATTTACAGAATCAATGCTATCCCCATCAAACTACCATTGAATTTCTTCACAGAACTGGAAAAAACCACCTTGAACTTCATATGGAACCAAAAGAAAGCCTGCATAGCCAAGTCAATCCTAAGCAAAAAGAACACAGCGGGAGGCATCACACTACCAGACTTCAAACTATACTACAAGGCTACAGTAATCAAAACAGCATGGTACTGGTACCGAAACAGAGATATAGACCAATGGAACAGAACAGAGGCATCAGAGGCAACACAACATATCTACAACCATACAATCTTTGATAAACCTGACAAAAACAAGCAATGGGGAAAGGACTCCCTGTTTAATAAATGGTATTGGGAAAACTGGCTAGCCATGTGCAGAAAGCAGAAACTAAACCCCTTCCTGACACCTTACACTAAAATTAACTCCAGATGGATTAAAGACTTAAACATAAGACCTGGCACCATAAAAACCCTAGAAGAAAATCTAGGCAAACCCATTCAGGACATAGGAGTAGGCAAGGACTTCATGACCAAAACACCAAAAGCATTGGCAACAAAAGCCAAAATAGACAAATGGGACCTAATCAAACTCCACAGCTTCTGCACGGCAAAAGAAACAGTCACTAGAGTGGATCGGCAACCAACAGAATGGGAAAAAATTTTTGCAGTTTACCCATCTGACAAAGGGCTGATATCCAGAATTTACAAAGAACTCAAACAGATTTACAGGAAAAAAACAAACAAGCCCATTCAAAAATGGGCAAAGGATATGAACAGACACTTTACAAAGGAAGACATACATGAATGAGGCCAACAAACATATGAAAAAATGCTCATCATCACTGGTCGTTAGAGAGATGCAAATCAAAACTACATTGAGATACCATCTCACGCCAGTTAGAATGGCGATCATTAAAAAATCTGGAGACAACAGATGCTGGAGAGGATGTGGAGAAATAGGAACACTTTTACACTGCTGGTGGGAGTGTAAATTAGTTCAACCATTGTGGAAGACAGTGTGGCGATTCCTCAAGGACCTAGGAATAGAAATTCCATTTGACCCAGCAATCCCATTACTGGGTATATATCCAAAGGACTATAAATCGGTCTACCATAAGGACACATGCACACGAATGTTCATTGCAGCACTGTTTGCAATAGCAAAGACCTGGAACCAACCCAAATGCCCATTGATGATAGACTGGACTGGGAAAATGTGGCACATATACACCATGGAATATTATGCAGCAATCAAAAGTGATGAGTTCGTGTCCTTTGTAGGGACATGGATGAATCTGGAGAACATCATTCTCAGCAAACTGACACAAGAACAGAAAATGACATACCGAATATTCTCACTCATAGGCGGGTGATGAACAATGAGAACACATGGACACAGGGAAGGGAGCACTACACACTGGGGTCTAGTGGGGGGAATAGGGGAGGGACAGTGGAGTGGGGGGAGCTGGGGAGGGACAGCATGGGGAGAAATGCCAAATGTGGGTGAAGGGGAGGAAGGCAGCAAAACACACTGCCACGTGTGTACCTATGCAACTATCTTACATGTTTTGCACATGTACCCCCAAACCTAAAAATGCAACTTAAAAAAAAGTTATTGATATTTTACATTTTTTTCACAGTAAGTCTTTGAAACTTGATGTATATTTTACACTTCGTATATTTTGTACTGGCCACATTTCAAACACTCAACAGCCACATGTGGTGCGTGGCTACCTTACCAGACAGTATAATGTAGGACAAAAAATATATATATATATATTTGTCTTTTGTTACAGGAGGCCCCAGCTGGAAACTCAGAAAGGATCCTCTACCTTTTCTGAGTTTCCAGCTGGGGCCTCCTGTAACAAAAGACAGACTAATAAGAGAAAAGCAAACAGAAGTTTATTAACACGTACACATCAGGTACACATGGGAGACACCCAGAAAAATGATGAAATCTCTAAGAGGTGATTTAGAAGTCAGGGTTAAGAACTGTCATCTGGTGATGACTGCTTATGAGGAGATGACCAGGAAAAGTATGGTAAACAAGAATAAGATTTTTTGTTTTGTTTTGTTTTGTTTTTTAGACAGAGTTTTGCTCTTGTTGCCCAGGCTGGAGTGCAGTGGCGTGATCTTGGCTCACTATAACCTCCACATCCCATGTTCAAGCTATTCTCCTGCCTCAGCCTCCTGAGTAGCTGGAATTAAAGGTGTCTGCCACCATATCTGGCTAATTTTTTTATATTTTTAGTAGAGATGGGGTTTTACCATGTTGGGCAGGCTGGTCTCGAACTCCTGACCTCAGGTGATCCACCCACCTCAGCCTCCCAAAGTGTGGGGATTACAGGCAAGAGTAAGATTTGTTGTGCAGATTTAATTCAGTGCCTTCACCAATGATAATGTAACTGGCAAAAGGGTCTGCTGCTCCTTGCTTATAGAAAGAAGCCAAAATAATAATGAGACGTGATAGAAAGAGAGCAAGACTTTATGATCTGTGCCAGCAAGAGGAAGAGCAGGTGAAAAAAATTCTACTCTTCAATTTGTGGAGGGAACACAGAGGTTTTTAAAGAGCAGGTTTGGAATACAGAAGAGGTGTGGGGTGGGGGGGACTGGGAGGTGCTATGCTGTGTGATTTGCTCCTATCACTCATCTTGAATTATTGTTCCCTCTGGTGAACGGGCTGGTGCCATTGTGGGTCCTACCAGGTTATAAATTAAACGCAGCCAATCTTGTAGTCCATCTCTAGCCAGGAGTAGGTTCTGACCTTGAAGTCATCTTTTGTTAGAGACTTCTGGAGGTGTCTCCACCATAAGAAAATATGTGACCAGATAAGTGAGTATGGTGTTAAACAAGCAACTGGGTAAATAACTGCATAAGGCATAGGAGCATAGGGTGGGAAAGGGAAGGAAGTGGAGGAAAGAAAACATTCCGGGCTGCAAAGTTCATCTCAGAGCTACATCTTGAAACTGGGTGGGGTAAGGGGAGGAGCAAATGGAAAAGAAATAAAAGTTTTATTATTTATTTTTTTGAGACAGAATCTCACTCTGTCGCCCAGGCTGGAGTGCAGTGGTGCCATCTCGGCTTGCTGCAGTCTCTGCCTCCTGGTTTCAAGTGATTCTCCTGCCTCAGCCTCCTGAGTAGCTGGAATTACAGGCGTGCACCACCACGCCTGGCAAGTTTTGTATTTTTAGTAGAGATGGGGTTTCACCATGTTGGCCAGGATGGTCTTGAACTCCTGACCTTAAGAGTTTGAGACCAGCATGGGCCAACATGGTGAAATGCCATCTCTGCTAAAAATACAAAAATTATCTGGGTGTGGTCATGGGTGCCTGTAGTCCCAACTACTCAGGAGGCTGAGGCAGGAGAATTACTTGAACCCAGGAGGTGTAGGTTGCAGTGGGCCGAGATCACGCTACTGCACTCCAGGCTGGGCAATAGAGCAAGATTCCATCTCCTAAAAAAAAAAAGAAAAAAAAGTTTGGGGAGTTTAAAGCAGGTGGCATGGAAGAAGAAAAGAAGGTAAGAGTTGGAGGTATTGGCAAGTGACTTGGAGGACACAGCCCTTGGAAGGCTCAGCTGGATGGGGAAAGAAGTGAAGCCAGGAAGGGCACAGGTAGAGAAAAGGGAAAGCTTGAGGGACAGGTGGAACAAGTCTGGGGGCAGGAGTTTGTAGTTAGGCTGGATTTGGAGCTGAAATTCTTTTTAGCTTCTGTCTGCTCCTCTTTTAGCTCACAGACAAAGCATTTAAGATTTCTTTGACACCCTGCATTTCAGCAAATTCCACACATTTGTTGAAAGCCTATTGTATCAGAATTCTAACTGTCTTGTAAAGGGAAGTTTGTGTAGGTTGTTTCTGCCTAGTAGAAGATAAATTTTCCTGCAGCTGTATTCATACAGCTCTGTATCCTCCCACCACAGCAGCAAATGTTACACTGCATCTTTAAGCCGATAACCTAAATATCTATCTCACACCCTTTAGTCTACAATTGCACTTTAAAGAATTTATTCTTGGGGCCCAAAGTGGCTCCGGCCAGATGTTGTGGCGCTTGCGAAGGCGAGGCCAAGAGTTCAAGGCCAACCAACCTCAGCAACCTTACAAGCTCTCATTGATTGGCAAAAAAATAAAAATAAAAAAAAAGAATTTATTCTTATGGGTGTGTTTGCATATGTGTGCAACGACTTCAGTTTAAGACTAGTAAACAGTCACTCCTGAGACAGGATGGAGAGGAGGGACCTTTATAATTTTATGTGATTTTACTCTTAAAATTTAGGGACAAAGTTAAAGAGAGAGGAAGAGAGACTTCGCTTGTTACTTTCTGGAGGGAAGGGGAAAACTACAGCCTAAAGAATGAAGCTCTAATTGTGGAATTTTAGGACTTGAACCTCTATCACTATGCTGTTGACTTCTATCCAGCTCCTCCTGGAGCTAATAAGAAGAGATATGTCCCTGGCTCTAAATGACTGGACTTAAGAGACCAGGCCTCTGGAAAAGGGGACCCATAAGGCGTCTATGTACAAGTACCTCACTAATCCATCATTGAGCTACCCAGAAGCCTCGCCGATCCAGATCATAGCTGAGAATCAGAATTTTTGGGTTTTTTTGAGATAGGGTTTCGCTCTGTTGCTCAGGCTAGAGTGCAGTGGTGCAAGCACAGCTCACTGCAGCTGTGACCTTCCAGGGTCTCACTTTGTTTCCCAGGCTGATCTGGAACTCCTAGCCTCAAGTGATCCCACCTTGGATTCCCAAAGTGCTAGGATCACAGCTGTGAGCCATTATGCCTGGCCCTCAATGAGTTATGACAAATGCATATTCCCATCTAACTAACCATCACCTCAATCAAGATATAGAACTTTCTTGGCCAAGTAGCATGAGCCATTGGGCCTGGCCAACATTTGTTTTTCATTGTAATGTTGAGTTAGACTCCATTGTATGGATATATTACAATTTGTATCACAATTCATCTGTTTAAAGACAGTTGGGTTGTTTCCCAGTTTGGGCTGGTAGGAATAAGGCTGCTGTGAACATTTGGACACAGATATTTTTGTGGATAGTTTCATTTATCTTGGTAAATGCTTAAGAGTGGAAATGCTAGGTCATAGAGTAGGTATATGCTTATCTTTATAAGAAATTGCCAAACTGTTTTCCAAAGTAGTTGTATCATTTTATATTTTTATGAGTAGTGTATGAGAATTCCAAGTGCTGTACGTTTTTGCTAATACTTGTTATTGTCTGTCTTTTGAATTTTAGTCATTATAATGAGTGCGAAGTTGTATACATTTCAGTTTTATTTTTATTTGTCTGAGGAGTAATGTATACCTTTTCATGCACTTACTAGTCATTTGTATATCATATCCTTTTTTTTTTTGAGACTATTGCCCAGGACTGAGTGCAATGCCACGATCTCGGCTCACTCCAACCTTTGCCTCCCAGGTTCAAGCGATTCCCCTGCCTCAGCTGCCTGAGTAGCTGGAATTACAGGTGTGTGCCACCACACCCAGCTAATTTTTGTATTTTTTTGTAGAGACAGGGTTTCGCCACATTGCCCGGGTTGGTCTTGACCTCCTGAGCTCAAGTAAACAGCCCACCTTAGCCTTCTAAAGTGCTGGGATTATAGGCATGAACCATCACGACTGGCCCACTTTCTTTGTGAAGTGTCTGTTCAAGTCTTTTCACTACTTTTATTGTGTTGTTTCTTTTTAAATTGATGTATGCATTCTTTACATAATCTGGATACAAGTCATTTGTCAGAAATATGAGTTACAAATATGGAATGGGATATAGGCATATCCTATCCTATAGTGCTAGGTGTGAACCCCTGACCTCAAGTGATCTGCCTGCCTCACCCTCCCAAAATGCTAGGATTACAGGCATGAACCACTGTACCCAACCAGGCAGGGGTAGTTTCTATGTTTTCTATGTTTCTGTGTTTTCGTTTTCTTTTAAAAAATTTTTTTTAATTTAAATTTTAATTAATTTATTTAGCTTTAGGGACAAGGTCTCATTGTCACCTGGGCTGGAGTGTGGTGGTATGATCATAGCTCATGGCACCCTCGAATTCCTGAGCTCATGTGATCCTGCCACCTCAGCCTCCCGAGTAGCTAGGACTATAGGCACACAATACCACTCCCGGCTTTTTTTTTTTTTTTTTTTGAGATAGAGTTTCACTCTTTGTTGTCTAGGCTGGAGTGCAATGGTGCAATCTCAGTTCACCGCAAACTTCGCCTCCCAGGTTCAAGCAATTCTCCTGCCTCAGCCTCCTAAGTAGCTGGGATTACAGGCATGTGCTGCCACGCCTGGGTAATTTTATGTTTTTAGTAGAGACAGGGTTTATCCATGTTGGTCAGGTTGGTCTTGAACTCCTGACCTCAGGTGATCCGCCCACCTCAGCCTCTCAAAGTGCTGGGATTACAGGCGTGAGCCACCACGCCTGGCCCCAAATTTAAAAATAAGTTTTTCTATAGAGACGAGGATCTTACTATATTGCCCAGGATGGTCTTGAACTCCTAGCCTTATGTGATCCTCCTGCCTTGGCTTCCCAATGTGTTGAGATTACAGGTGTGAGCCACCATGCCCAACTCTTATTATTATTATTTTTTGAAATGGAATCTCACTCTGTTGCCCAGGTTGGAGTCCAGTGGCACAATCTCAGCTAAGTGCAACCTCTGCCTCCCAGGTTCAAGTGATTCTCGTGCCTCAGCTCCCCTAGTGCCAGGATTACAGGCATATGCTACCATGCCTGACTAATTTTTGTATTTTTAGTAGAGATGGGCTTTCTCCTTGTTGGCCAGGCTGGTCTCGAACTCCTAACCTCAGATGATCCACCCGCCTTGGCCTCCCAAAGTGCTGGGATTATAGGCGTGAGCCACTGTGCCCAGCCCTCAGCTCCTTTCATTTTCTTGATGTCTTTATTTTACTAAAAGGAAGAGCCTTCTGGGAGTGAAGTTGCCATAAATCTCCTCTCCAGAGGAGCTCACTCCCAGGAAGAACACCAACCACTCATGTAGACAAACATAAACAAACTGCATAAACAAACATTAGCAACAAACTCCCATCTCTTCCATTTGTTTCTCTAAAAGTCCATTTGTCTTTCCTCAAATGTCCATGTATTTTTCCCGGAGAAGCCTTTCTCCTTGCTCTCTTTCTCTTATTAGGTTGAGATCAATGAGCTGCTTTACCTGAATGCTCCTGCGGGCATATAAATAAAACTTGTTTTTTTGTTTGTTTGTTTTGTTTTTGAGACAGGCTCTCACTCTGCAGCCCAGGCTGGAGTGCAGTGGCACAATCATGGCTCATTGCAGCCTCAACCTCCTGGGCTCAGACAGTCCTCCTACCTGAGCCTCCTGAGTAGCTGAGACTATAGGATTAGCCAGGCATGGTGGCACATACCTGAGTAGTTCCAGCTACTCAGGAGGCTGAGATGGAAGGATCACTTGAGCCCAAGAATTGGTGGCTACAGTGAGCTATGATTGCACCACTGTACTCCAGGCTAGGTAACAGAGCAAGACTGTTTCTCAAAAAAAAAAAAAAAAAAAATTTTAAAGGCAAAACGAAGAAAGGAAATTCTCAACTCTACAAAAGAAAGATGTCAATATTTTTTCTTGACGCTTAGAGTTCATAGTGACATTTCATCTGAGGAGCAGCATAGTTTGAAACCACATCCAGCAAGCTAAAGGCTCATAGACCATATCTGGCTTACAACCTGTTCTTATAAATAAAGTTTTAGTGAAATGCAGCCATGTCCATATGTGGCTGCTTTCACATGGTAACAGCAGAGTTAAGTAGTTGGTACAGATACTTACGGTCTGAAAGCCAAAATTATTTTCTAGCTGATCCTTTACAGTGTGGACATAAAGACCAAACAAATGAGAACAAGGAAAAGCTGTTCATCCTAGCTTGCTCTATAAGGGAGTCAGCTATTATTTGTGTTTGGCAGAGACTCAGAAGTAGGCAAAGGATTGGGAAAGCTTTATAACAAAAAAAGGGGAAGGCTTCAGGCATGCCTTAGTAGGGGCAAAAAAGTGTGATCCCCTTCCTTGCCCATCATAAGAGTTATGGCCAACACTCCCCTAACAAAAGACAGGTCAATAAGAGAAAAGCGCACTTTTATCCAACCAAAGTTTCACATGACACAGGAATCTTCAGAAATGAAGACTTAAAGTCCCAGAGAAAACTGTTTTTATGCCTAGGTTTAAATGAAGGATGGACAATTGTGGAGAAATGTGATTGGACAAAAGGGTGTGCTCCAATGGTAATGGACTGAGGCGGAAACAGCAAGCCCAGTGTTCAGATTCTCCTTGGCCTCTCTGTGCAACATTCCTTCCTCCTGGGTATAGGCAGGACTCCTCTGGACTGATAGTTTTGTAATCTACTATTAGACAGTGTAGGTCAAAGAATGTCTTTATGGTCAGCTCCTACACAGAAAGGCAGGGTAGGTTTCTTGTTTTCGTTTTTTCTTTATTTTTGTTTTGAGACGGAGTCTCGCTCTGTCGCCCAGGCTGGAGTGCAATGGCGTGATCTCGGCACACTGCAACCTCCACCTCCTGGGTTCAAGCAATTCTCTTGCCTCAGCCTCCCAAGTAGCTGGGATTACAGGCACCTGCCACCACACCCAGCTAATTTTTTGTACTTTTAGTAGAGACGGGGTTTCACCATGTTTGCCAGGCTAGGTGTGAACTCCTGACCTCAAGTGATCCACCCGCCTCGCCCTCCCAAAATGCTAAGATTACAGGCATGAGCCACTGTATCCAATCAGGCAGGGATAGGTTTCTATGTTTTCTAGCTTGCTCTGGGGAAGAAAGGTTCTAGTTTCTATGGCCTACCTTGGGAAAGAGGAATTCTAGTTTCTGTATCTTGCTTAGGGGAGAGGGAGGAGCAGGAGAAAGGAGGATGGGAGGTCAGAAACTTCTGAGGCCCTTCCTGTTTCCTTCAGTTCAAAGCACTCAGCATGCCGAGGAACCATGCTTTGGGGTCTTATTTCTGGCAACCCGACACCCTGACTGGAGGGTGTCGGTGCAGGGAAGGTATAGGTGGGCCCTTCTGGTTCAACCTAAATTGGAAGCAGAGACAAAAATAAAGGACACTGTCAGTTATTAATCAAATCCTAATTGGTTTGGGCCAGTTATTACAAGGGGTATTGTTTCATTTCCTGGACTGATTGCTGGGAGAGCAGCCTGACTTTCTACAAGTCTGGCTTAGAGATAGCAGTATGGCTTCCTGGGCTGGCTACTATAGATAATGGGTTGATTTCCTGGACTGGTTGTTGCAAGTTGCAGGTCAGTGTTCTGTTTCTACTTATGGTCTGGCCACTGTCCATTGTGTATTCAGTCTCTCATTAGGAAAAGTTTACCTATCCCTGGATTTAAAATTAAGTATTTAAATGGGTGGGTACTTGAGTGAGTAGGTACTAAGGTTTCTGTGCCTTAGTTTTCCCATATATCAATTAAAGATTATGATTGTTTCTACTTTATCGAATTTTAAGAAGTTTTTGTTCACATCAAATGCACCCAGCAGAGTGCCTGTTAGATAGTGAGTTTCAATGAATGTTATTCATTGCATTATAATCGTTCACAAAACTCAGAACTCCTTCAAAGAAAGGTCTGTGGCTTTCATACCAGTAGTCCCAGCTTCTGTCATAGGGTTGGGCACAGTAGGTATTCAATAAATATTGGATGACTGGATAAATGAATCATGGGAAACTAAAGCTGGAGGGAAGCTTGGCAGCCCATTTCAGTTAGAGAATAATTTCTTTGATTGTTTATCAAAAAAACAAAACAAAACTAAGTTTGAGCACCCCCCCCCCCCCCCCCGCCCAACCCATTCCCACTGTGAAAAATCCAGGACATAGCCCTGTCTTGAAGCTAAGGGAAGATTGTTCTCCACTCACCTACCTAAGGAGGTCCAGTGAGGGGCAGTCTCTCACTTTCAGTGATACTTTGACTTTACTAAATTATTCAGGTATTTTATTAATTACAAAAGACTTTAAAGTACCCATCTGTCTTTTGGAGAGCCTTCCCACTCCTGCAGCTGGCCAGTATTTATAATCATTTTCAGTAGTTTTCCAAGCTGCCATGACCCTTTAAGTTAACAGGAAACAACAGCTGTGCAAGATGTCTCTTCAACCTGCTTCTTTGACCTTATCAGAGCCTCACCTGTAGAGAAGCAGATTTGGGAGATGCTCCAGGACCACCAACCTCTCTAGTCCTCCTGCCAGGGAACAGCAACCTGTCCAAGCCCTACTACCCAAGAACCCATCTTTCCTGTAAATCCTACCCAGAAGATGCAGCCCTACCCTCCAAAACCAAGGGATCATTCAGTCCTGCTGACTCTATCCTCTTAAGCTCCTGGGATCAGCCCCTCTCACCAACCCTTCTGCCATATTGCCATGTTTCCGACCCTCAGATATTCTCCCTTCAGCTTTAGCAATGTCCTTCCAACTCCAGGCTTCCTCTGGTCCATTGATATGACATAAATCACTTCAGTTGACCACCTTCCAAAGACTCCCCATCACCTTCTGGTTAAAGTCCAACACCCAGGCCGGGCATGGTGGCTCACACCTGTAATCCCAGCACTTTGGGAGGCATAGGCGGGCAGATCACCTGAGGTCCGGAGTTTAAGATCAGCCTGACCAACATACAGAAACCCCATCTCTACTAAAAATACAAAATTAGCCGGGCATGGTAGCATATGCCTGTAATCCCAGCTAGTAGGAAGGCTGAGGCAGGAGAATTGCTTGAACCCAGGAGGCAGAGGTTGCAGTTAGCCGAGATCGTGCCATTGCACTCCATCCTGGGCAACAAGAGCGAAACTCCATCTCAAAAAAAAGAAAAAAAGTCCAACATCCTTGAATTGTCATTCACGGCCCTTCACGGAGCTCTCCTGGCCTGCCTGACCTCTCACTACCTCCTGCCTTGCACTTTACTGCCTATGGTCACTACACTGTCTAATATGGTAGCCACCAGCTGCATGTGGCTCTTTAAATTTAGTTGTTTTGTTTTAGACAGGGTCTTGCTCTATCACCGAGGCCAGAGGGCTGTGGCGTGATCATGGTTCACTGCAGCCTCAACCTCCTAGGCAAAAGGAATCCTCCCATCTCAGCCTCTTGAGTAGCTAGGACTACAAGCATGCACCATTACACCCAGGTAATTGTTTTATTTTTGTAGAGATGGGGTCTCACTCTGTTGCCCAGGCTAGTCTTGAATTCCTGTGCTCAAGTAATCCTCACACTTTGGCCTCCCAAGTGCTAGGATTACAGACGTAAGCCACTGTGCCTGGCCTAAGTTTTAGTTAAAATAAAATTTAAAATTTAGTTTCTCAGTTGCACTATCCACATTTCAAGTGCTTACTAACTAGAGATTACATACTGGACAGCATAGAAATAGAACATTCCCATCAACACAGAGTTTTACTAGACAGCATTCCTCTAGAAAAACCCAAGGGTTTGTATTTTTCTGCACACATCATGCTCTCTCACCCTGCCAGGTCTTTGCTCATGCCTCTGTCCAAAAGATGCTTTCTTCCATCTTTTCACGTGAGTAATGCTTCAAGACTCAGCTCAGAGGTCATCTCCAAGAAGGCTTATTTGAATCTCCAGGCTGGGGTAAGTGCTGGGCTCCTGTGTTCTAATAGTTCCTTGTGTTAACTAATCTTTATCTGACCACTTAGTATTTGCTGATATTTCTGTCTCCTCCATAAGACTCTGAGTTCCTCTGGGGCAGGGCCATGCCTTCATCAGCTCTGTATCCCCAGTGCCTGGCACAAAGCAGGTGTCCTTCACCTTTGGTTGAACTCATCTGAATGGAACTCTCAGTGGTGCATGACCATAGAGCAGTATGAGTTTAACTGTGTTTTAGTAAAGACTCCTATGTAGAGAGAAACAACCTCAAATCAAACTAGTCAAGAGAAAAGAGGACGTAATGGTTCAGGAATTGGGAAGCCCCAGGTTGGTTCTGCCTTCAGCCTGGCTCCCTCCCCAGCTATTGGCTCTGTTGACTACCCTGTAACATCCCTCTCAGGCAAGATGACCGCCAATGTTGGTCCTAAGTATCCCCCATTTAGCAACCTCAGTAAAGAGAGAAATTCCCTCCCAATATCTACATAGTGGTCTCCAGGAAGATCCTGTTTGACCTTGATTGTTTTGTGTGCCCTCCCTACACGAATCACTGTGGGCTGTGAAAAGGAGGAGTTTGTTTGGCTATGTCATCCTAGCTCATGTGTCTGTTCCTGGTGTGGGGGTTGGGGAGGTGAGTATAGAGCATCGTGATTGACAGCTCCTCAGGCCACTTGGAAAAAGGAGTTACCCAAATGAACCAGAAGAACAGATTGCAGGAATAGTGGGAAGTAGGGGCTGTACCTCCCACAGGCCCTGCTGCCCATTTGGAAATAGGAGGCAAGGTCAGCTGCTCTCTCTGTGACCTGGACTCCTGCTTGCTCTCTTTTGCGCTTCCTACTTTTCCCGTGTAGACCAGAGCCTTGGGAGAGTCCACTCACCCTCAAATTTCAAGCCACCAATCAACAGGCCGCAAAGTGTCTTGAGTTTAGAAGATTTTGCTGGCCTGGAAATACATAGTTAATGGAGCTTTGAAAGACACTGGGCCAGGTGTGGTGGCTCACAGCACCCATCACTTTAGGAGGTTAAAGTGGGCAGATCACTTGAGGCCAGGAGTTCGAGACCAGCCTGGGCAACACAGCAAAACCTCATTCTACTAAAGATACAAAAATTAGGAGGGCATGGTGGTGCATGCCTGTAACCCCAGCTACTCGGGAGACTGAGGCACAAGAATTGCTTGAACCCGAGGCGGAGGTTGCAGTGAGCCGAGATTGCGCCACTTAACTCCAAACTGGATGACAGAGTGAAACTATTCCAAAAAAAAAAAGAAGAAGAAAGAAAGACAGACACTGGCCTCACTCTGGAAAGAGCCCTTGTAGAATTTGCCAGCTCTGGTCAAGGGCCTACAAGCTGTTTAACCTTCCTTTTTTTTCCCATACATTTAAAAAATTAGCTGGGTATAGTGGCTCATGCCTGCAATCCCAGCACTTTAGGAGGCTTAAGCAGAAGGATCACTTGAGATCAGGAGTTCAAGATTAGACTGGGAAACATAGGGAAATCCCATCTTTACAATTTTTTTTTTTTTAATTAGGCATGGTGAGGTGGGCCTGTAATCCCAGCTACCCAGGAGGCTGCGGCAGGAGTATTGCTCAAATCCAGAGAGTTGAGGTTACAGTGAGCTATGATTGCATCACTACACTACAACCTGGGCTTCAGAGTAAGACTCTGTTTCTAAAAAAAAGAATAGCAAGCCCAGGCACAGTGGCTCATGCCTGTAATCCCAGCACTTTGGGAGGCCGAGGCAGGTGGATCATGAAGTCAAGAGATAGCGACTATTCTGGCTAACATGGTAAAACCCTGTCTCTACAAAAGTGAGTAGCATTGTGAGTAAATAGCACTGTGAGTTTTGACTATAGTCATCTACCACAGTCAAGATATAAAAAATTCCCTCAGCCACAGTTCCCTGTGCCCAGTTATAGCCAAACTTTTCCCAAGCCCTGTCCCTGGCAACTACTGATCTGTTTTCTGTACCTATAGTTTTTATGTTTTATTATTAATTTTTTTATTTTAGAGATGGGGTCTTACTATCTTGTCCAGCCTAGAGTTCAGTTGTATGATCACAGCTCACCCCAACCTCAGACTCCTGGGCTCAAGCAATTCTCCTGCCTCGGCCTACTGCATAGCTAGGACTACAAGCCTGTGCCACCATGCCCAGATAATTAAAAATAAAAAAATAAAAAATAAACTTTTTCGTAGATTTGGGGTCTCACCCTTACCATCTTGCCCAGGATGATCTCCATTCCTGGCCTCAAGCAAGCTTCTCACCTGGGCCTCCCAGAGTGCAGGGATTATAGGCATGAGCCACCTCCTCTGTCCCTGTCCCTACAGTTTTACCTTTCCCCAAATACATAAATGGAAGCATAAGGTATGTAGGTTTGAGTTTAGCTTCTTTTACTTAGCATAAGACAACTGATATATATCCACGATGTTCTATACATCAATAGTCACTCCTTTTTATTGCTAAATAACACTTCACTGATGAATGTACCACATATTATTTATGTTCTAATTGAGAGACATCTGGGTTTTTTCCAGTTTTTCTCATTTATGAAAAAAGCTGCTATAAACATAGGTTTTCTTTTTTTAAAATTGTTTTGCAGGCCAGGCATGGTGACTCATGCTTGTAATCTCAGCACTTTGTCAGGCCGAGGCAGGTGAATCACCTGAGGTCAGGAGTTTAAGAGCAGCTACTTCAGAGGCTGAGTCAGGAGAATCGCTTGAATCTGGGAGGCGGAGGTTGCAGTGAGCCAAGATTGCACCCTTGTACTCCATCCTGAGCAACAAGAGTGAAACTCTGTCTCAAAAAAAAAAAATTGTTTTTGGGACAGGGACTGGTCTCACTATGTTGCTCAGGCTGATCTGGAACTCCTGGACTCGAGAAATCCTCCTACTTCAGCCTCCTGAGTAGTTGGGACTACAGGTACACATCAGCATCCCCAGCTATAAATTTTCATTTCTCTTGTGTAAATACCTAGGAGTGGGATTTCTGGGTTTTATGATAAATGTTTAATTTTATATGATACTGCCAAATTGTTTCCCTAAGAGGCTATATTATTCAGTATTGCTACTACATGATATGAACATTCCAGTCACTTTGCATTCTTGCCAGAACTTGGGTTTGTTGGTGTTTTTTTTTTTTTTCAAGCTACTCTAATAGACATGTAGTGGTATTACATTGTGGTTTTAATTCGCATTTCCCTAATGACTAATTATGGCCCAGCCATTTCTTTTTTCTTTTTCAAAACAAGCACCAAGACATTTTTTTTTTTTTTTTTTTTGAGACAGTCTCACTCTGTCACCCAAGCAGGAGTGCAATGGTGCGTTCTCGGCTCACTGCAGCCTCTGTCCTCCCAGGTTCAAGTGATTCTTTTGTTTCAGCCTCAGAAGTAGCTGGGATTACAGGTTGCACCACCACTCTCGGTTAATTTTTGTATTTTTAGTAGAGATAGGGTTTCACCATGTTGGCCAGGTTTGTCTTGAACTCGTGAGCTCAAGAGGTCCATCCATCTTGGCCTCCCAAAATGCTGGGATTACAGGTGTGAGCCACCACACCTGACCCAATATGTATTTTATTTTATTTATTTATATGTTTTCCTTTTTTGTATAAAACATATAATTTATTGGTCTTTGTGGGGAATTAGATGCATCACCACTGTATTACAACTGAACCATTAATTTTAAAGCTTCAGCAACATTAACTGGTTTGCTTTTATGACTCTGCTGAAGAATCAATTCTTTCTGTAGAAGGTCAAGAGAAAGGTCTTTTGAGAAATGTGAAAGTTCCTTTTGTACATTTACAAAAGCTTTATTTACTCATTAGCTTTTTCATTATTCATAACGTTTATCTTCTTAAGATTAATGGTAACTGGTTTTGCTTTGTTTTTTGCCTTAAAATTTTTTGGCTGGCTATACATTCCTGGATTCCTGCCCTCTTAATTTGTTCTTGGCTGTGGTCAGAAATTCAATACTTGCATGCAGCTTCTTAAGCTCCAGGTGACACCACCTGTTTTTCTGGGTTTTGGTGTTTTTTTATTTTTTTGAGACAGAGTCGTGCTCTGCTACCCAGGCTGGAGTGCAATGACACTATCTCAGCTCATTGCAACCTCTGCCTCCCAGGTTCAAGCAATTCTCCTGCCTCAGCCTACCCGGTAGCTGGGATTGCAGGCCCATGCCATCACACCCCACTATTTTTTGTACTTTTTTAGTAGAAATTAGGTTTCACCATGTTGGCCAGGCTGGTCTCAAAATCCTGACTTCAAGTGATCTGCCCACCTTGGCCTCCCAAAGTGCTGGGATTAAAGGCATAAGCCACCATGCCTGCCCCAGTATATGTTTTAGAATCAGCATGCAGACTCCATTTCTCTGAGGGACCACAGGCTTACAGGGGCTCCCTGATCAGAATCCACACCAGCATTCGTGATTTATCCAGAGGGGGTTCTAGCATAGGGTGAAGAAAATCAAAATATTACCTCAAAATTTATTTCTTTGACAGATTTTGAGGCTGCTGCAGGGCCAGCAGACAGACGGGTCCTTGCAAAGCTATCTTTTCTGGGGGAAATTTGCATCTGTAGAGAATCTCTATTAATGCATCCAGACCTTCCCTTCTAGAAATTTCCCATATCTAAGAGAGATAAACTGAGTCTGACACCTTGAAAGGTCTGAAAAAAGACTTTTGTCATATGTTCATTGCAGCACTATTCACAATAGCAAAGACATTAAATCAACCCAAATCCCATCAATAATAAACTGGATAAAGAAAATGTGGTACATATACACCATGGAGTACTATGCAGCCATGAAAAGAACAAGATCATGTCCTTTGCAGGAACATTGTTGGAGCTGGAAGCCATTATCCTCAGCAAACTAACACAGGAACAGAAAACCAAACACCACACGTTCTCACTTATAAGTGGGAGCTGAACAATGAGAACACATGAACACAGGGAGGGGAACAACACACACTAGGGCCCGTCAAGAGGTGGGTTGAGGGAGGGAGAACATTAGGAAAAATAACGAATGCATGCTGGGCTTAATAGCCACATGATGGGTTGATGGGTGCAGCAAACCACCATGGCACATGTTTACCTTTGCAACAAACCTGTATATCCTGCACATGTACCCTGGAACTTAAAATAAAATTTTAAATTAAAAAAAAAGAGGACGGGTGTGGCAGCTCACACCTATAATTGCAGCACTTTGAGAGGCCAAGGTGGGTGGATCATGAGGTCAGGAGTTCAAAACCAGCCTGCCCAAGATGGTGAAAGCCTGTCTCTACTAAAAATACAAAAAAAAATTAGCCAGGCGTGGTGGTACATGCCTGTAATCCCAGCTATTCAGGAGGCTGAGGCAGGAGAATCACTTGAACCTTGGAGGCGGAGGTTGCAGTGAGCTGAGATTGTGCCACTATGTTCCAGCCTAAGTGACAGAGCAAGACTCCGTGTCAAAAAAAAGAAGACTTTTACCATCTACAAGCTTACTCTGGAAGCATATCCTGGAGCATCCATACATTCATCAAGAGTACAGGAAGTATATGCTTATTCACATTCTTGAATGCTCTAGGGTTCTCCAAGTGGAGAATTTGAGCCATGCAACATTTCTACCCAAAAAGAGCATTATAAGGTCTTCGAATGCCTTGAATCCTGGCATCTTCCTGTACTCTTGATGAGTGTATGGATGCTCCAGGATATGCTTCCAGAGTAAGCTTCTTTCATTGACATTAAATACTTGCTCTCAACAACATTTCTTATTCACAATTATCTTATGCAGCTCTTCTTTAAAAGCTTTGGCACATTTAGTATCTGCACTTGTGGCCTCACTGCTGAGCTCCACATTATGAAAAATGATGACAACTTTTGAAGTGTTGGAACTACCCATGACTTGCTATAAACATTTACATATCCAAAGGCTCATCAGCACACTCTTTTAATGTATTGAAAAGTCTTCTTGCCTTAGCCTAGATCATCAGAAGGCTAAGTCGCATGTACTTCTGTATCTGGTCTTCCATCCACATGACAAGTAATTTTTCCATATCATCAGTCAGTTCACCTCTTTTCTTTGTCATAACAGTGGACTTAACCAATGCTGATGATTTTGCTACATCACTGGCCTCAGTCTTTCTTGTTATGGCTGTAATAAAGAGGAAGTATATGCTTATTCACATAAGCATAATTAAAACAACATCATAGAGATAAATAACATAAAATAGATAAATAACATAAATAGATAAATAACATAAAATATATAAATAGATAAATAACAAAATATATAAATAACATAAAATAACATTGTAGGGAAAACTCTACAATGTACATTTCACCCCATTCAGTGGCAAGTTCTTAATTTAGTCTTTGCTTTTTCGAGGCTTGGCGATGCGAGCCACAGACTTGGAACCCAGGACATTGCCTCCCCAGTGACGGCGGATCTCATCATATCTGTCATTATATTGGTCCCAATAGCTTCCACCAGCTTAGCCAAAGCACCTTTGTCTTCCGAATTAACATGCGTGAAGGCAACAGTGGTGCAGATCTTCCTGTGGACTAGACGTCCCAGTCTTCCCTTCCCCTTGATAATGCAGTAAGGGACTCCTATTTTACGACACAGGGCAGGCAAGAAGACAAGCTCAATGGGATCCACATCATGTGCAATCACCACCAGCTGAGCTTTCCTGTTCTCCACCAAGGTAGTGACGGTGTTAACTCCTGCTCGAAGGACAGGTGGTCTCTTAGTGGGGATGTCCCCTTTGCCAGCAGCTTTCTTCTCGGCTCAGGCCAACAGCTTCTGCTTCTGTCTCTGGCATATACTTCTGGGCCAGCTTAAGCAGCTGAGTAGCTGTTTGGTGGTCCAGGGCCTGGGTGAACTGGCAGGAGGCACTTTCAGCTGCTTATACAGGATGGCTCTCTGCCACTGTAACTGGTATAGCGGGGCCGTTTCACAAAGCAGGTGAGGTCTTTTTTTGGCTGGAAGTCCTGTCCAATGCCAAAATTCTTCGACCTTTTCTCAAACACGGGATTTACTACTTTCTTGGCCTCCTGCTTCTTCACAACAGCATGGGCCACCTTGGCCTTTAGTGTGGTGGTGTGGGACACAGTAATCAGAACTCAGCCTGGTCACTTTTCACTTCTGGCCAAATTGCGTAACTCACAAAGCAGATTTTCTGTAATATGTAATATGTAATTACAGAAAATCTGCTCTAGGATTCTCCAAGTGGAGAATTTGAGCCAAGGGCAAGAGACACCTTCTTCCTCTTGGCCTTCTTTCCTTTCCGCATCTTGGGCGGTGGGAAAAGAGCCATCCACAGCATATTAGACATGTATCCTGATGGAAAGGTTGTGTATTGTCATGGAACACATTCACACTCATTAAGCTAAAGAACCAAGGTGCAATAGCTGCATTCAAAGCATACTATTTATGCCAGACGTTCCCATAGGCTGTTGAAGCAACGGAATCTGGCCAGACTCTCCAAGAGTTTTGGAAAGGTTTTAACATTCTAAATACTATCTGGAACATTGCTCCAGCTTGGGAAGAAGTCACACAGCAATGCAGGGACAGCATTTGGAATAAAGTTTAAAAGACATATGTTGAACAGATTCAAAGGCTTTAACAAAAATTCTGCTGTTGATGAAATAGTAAGTAACAAGATATTAGTGCTTGGGAAACAGCTAGAATTAGACATCAATAACGAGGATATTCATAAACTTGTTGGCATTGAAGCTGAAGAGCTTTCAAATGAGGAACTGATCAAACTGGAGGAAGAAAGAAGTGAAGAAGTTGAGGCAGAAGAAGAAGTTATACCTAAGGCACCAAGAACATTCACAGCAAAGAAAATGGCAGAGGTGTTTGCTACTATCAGTAGTGAGGTATAAACCTTAGAAGAAATGGACATCAGTTACTGAAGATTTGTAAGAACTGACAGGCAGTTACAGTAGGCTCTAGCCTGCTATAAAGAAATACATATTGGGCTGGGCGCAGTGGCTCACACCTGTAATCCCAGTACTGTGGGAGGCCGAGGAGGGTGGATCATGAGGTCAGGAGTTTGAGACCACCCTGACCAACATGGCGAAACCCGGTCTCTACTAAAAACACAAAAATTAGCCAGGTGTGGTGGCATGCTCCTGTAATCCCAGCTACTCAGGAGGCTGAGGCAGGAAAATCACTTGAACCCCGGAGGCGGAGGTGGCAGCGAGCTGAGATCGCATCACTGCACTCCAGCCTGGGCAACAGAGTGAGACTCCATCTAAAAAAAGAGAGAGAGATACATAATGAAGAAACCAACGTTACAGTCAAAACTTAGTATCTTCCTGAATAATAGGATGCCTGCTAAACCAACAGTAAGTGTCCATACCTCACTGCCTTCTGCCAGCTATTAGCCCTCATCAGAATAGAGAGAAATTGATCACCTTGTCACTGTAGCGTCCACATCATCCAGCAATTAATTTTAGTTTAATGCTTCAAACATTCTCCATGCCCAATGTGTTTTAGCTATGCAGATTAATGGTGAGGACCCATACAAGCATTCTATCTTTCACTTTCAGTACAGTATGCATAAATTACATGAGATAGTCCAGGCACAGTGACTCACACTTGTAATCTCAGTACTTTGGAAGGCTATGGCAGTTGGATCACTTGAGGCCAGGAATTTGAGACCAGCTTAGCCAACATGGTGAAACCCCATTGCTACTAAAAATACAAAAATAAACTGGGCATGGTGGTGTGTTCCTGTAATCCCAGCTACTTGGGAGGCTGAGGCAGGAGAATTGCTTGAACCCAGGAGGCAGAGGTTGCAGTGAGCCAAGATTATGCCACTACACTCCAGCCTGGGTGACAGAGTGAGACTCCATCTCAACAAAAAAATAAAAAGTTACAGGATATATTCAAAACTTTATTATAAAATAGGCTTTGCGTTACACAATATAGCCCAACTATAGGCTAATATCTGAGCACATTTAAGGTAAGCGGGCTAAGTAAGCTATGATGTTTGGTAGTTTAGGTGAATTAAATGCAGTTTTTACTTATGATGAGTTTATCAGGACATAACTTCATTGTAAGTCAAGGAGCATCTGTATAGTTTTTTTTTCTGTTTCACCTTACTCATTTTCAATAATTACATATTACAGAAAATCTCCTTTGTGGGTTATACAATTTGGCCAGTAGTGAAAAGTGACCAGGCTGAATTCTGATTGCTGTGTCCCACACCACCACACTAAAGGCCAAGGTACATGTATGATCCCCAGAACTGTCTGACAAGTAAGGCCTGTGCTTCTCCTATTGGACTCATTCCATTCTTCCTCCATTAGCTTGGGATATCCTCAGTGAAGGGGATTTGATCTGTCTGGTTCCATCAGGGAATCCTCAATATTAGGAACTGCTTCTCCCATAGGACCAGGAATTGTCCAAGAGCAAGGTCTCAATGTTTCAAATCCACCAGAGATTCCCTAGAGGGGTGTTTCTACCTGTCCCACCGGCATGGAATCGTTGGTGTATAGGGGCTATGTCTACACCAAGGCTGAATACTTTTTTCCTAAATACTTAAATGATTTTTACCACTGTCAACATAAAGCAATCAAAAGGCTCAGACTCTAATCTAAAGATAATTTATTTAAGCACAGAGTATAAGGACTGCTGCCTGGGAAGCACAGATTCCAAAGAATGAAAGAAAGTCAGTGTTCTGAAGTGTAGAAATTCGGAATTGTTTACATAAAGTTTAGGGAAACTTAACAGAATTTCAGCATTTTTCTGTTTTTTTTTGTTGTTGTTGTTTAGAAACACCCTGTTGCGCCGGGCGCGGCGGCATGTGCCTGTAGTCCCAGCTAATCGGGAGGCTGAGGCTGGAGGATCTCTTGAGCCCAGGAGTTCTGGGCTGTAGTGCACTATGCCGATCAGGTGTCCACACTAAGTTCGGCATCAATATGGTGACCTCCTGGGAGTGGGGGACCACTAGGTTGCCTAAGGAGGGGTGAACCGGCCCAGGTCAGAAACAGCAGGTCACAGTAGTGGGATCACAGCTGTGAATAGCCACTGCACTCCAGCCTGGGCAACATAGCAAGACACAGTTTCTTAAAAATAATAATAATAATAATAATAATAATAATAATAATAATAATTTAAAAAAAGAAACACCCTGTTGCCCAGGCTGGAGTGCAGTGGTGCAATCATAGCTCACAAGGGCCTTGAACTCCTGGGCTCAAGCCATCCTCCCTCATCAGACTCCCAAGTAGCTGGGATTACAGGTATGCACCACCACGCTTGGCTTCAACATCTTTCTATATAAGGCTTAATGCATAGCTACAATAATTCTATTAGCAGAGGGGGACTTTTTCTTTTGGGAAAGGTATAGTTAACATCCCACACTGAAGATGTAAATCATGGGTAAATCATCTGGTCTCAGTTATGTACAGAACAACGAAAGAGGCAGTTATTCTACAACAAAAATTTGTGATTGGAAGTGGGGAGGTCTGGTGTCTGATCTCTCTTAGTCATTTACAGAATAAGAACACTGAGGAAGAGAGTTAATCTATAATCTAAGTAACAGAATGGCAGTCATGATATGTGACTCGCTCTCCAGGGCTTAACTTCTCCCTTGCCATAATAAATATAGATAGTCCTGAATTTTTATTTTCTTTTGTACCATCATAGTTCTAAAATGGATTGCTTTTCCCTGCCTTGTTTTTTTTTTTTTAAGACAGAGTTTCACTCTTTCACCCCAGGCTGGAGTGCAGTGGCGCAATCTCGGCTCACTGCAACCTGAACCCCCTGGGTTTAAGCAATTCTCCTGCCTCAGCCTCAGCCTGTGAGTAACTGGGATCACAGGCACCCACCACTACACCTGGCTAATTTTTGTATTTTTTGTAGAGATGGGGTTTTGCCATGTTGGCCAGGCTGGTCTCAACCTCCTGATCTCAGGCGATCCACCTGCCTTGGTCTCCGTAAGTGCTGGGATTACAGGCATCAACCACCGCGCCCAGCCTTCCCTGCCTTCTTGAAAAGAATTCACTGAGTATCATTTAACCTTTCCTTGATAATTCAAAGCTATAGTCATATACATCAATGGCTGTAGAGTGATGTCATGATTGGGGCCATTTAAGGCATGCAGGTTGTTTATGCTGAAGGAAACCAAAAATATGCCATCCCAAAATATACTTCTTTGGCATATTTTGAGATGGCTATTCTGAGGGGCTGTAAACACGAGAATAGTCCTGAAAAGCTGTCTTTTGTGGGGGAGATTTGCATCTGTAGAGGAAATCAACATTAGTGGAGTGAAGTAAACAGCAGATGCACACAGGCTTTCTCTGAAGCCCCTCCTGGTCTGAATTTCGGAAAGACTAACTCATAGGAAAAGAAGACCAAAGGTCAGGCAGAGACACCTTACCCCAGGCTGCCACATATTCTTTCTGAGAGCGGTTGCCTTTTGGGGTTATATTGGCATAAAAAGACAGCCTTTCCCTGCCTCACTTTCCTCTCTTCACTGTTCTATAACCCGTGAGGCTACCTGCATCCCAAGAGTCCCCAAACCCCTATCATTTCTGTAATCTCTGGGTGGTATTAAAACAGCCATCTGACTCCTCCTTTGAGTCTCATACTGTGTGTATAGCTCCTATGATCATATACACATTAAGTATGTATACCTTTTTCTCCTATTGGTCTATCTTTTGTATCCCAGCTAAGAAGTTATAAGGATTGAGAAAAGAAATTATATATATTTTTCTCCCTTTCAATGCCCTTCTGTAAGCTAAAAATAAAATTCTCTTTTTTTTTCTTTTTTGACACGGAGTCTCACTCTCTCACCCAAGGTGCAGTGCAATGGTGCAATCTCAGCTCATTGCAACCTCCACCTCCCAGGTTCAAGCAATTCTCATACCTCAACCTCCCAAGTAGCTGAGATTACAGATGTGTACCACCATGCCTGGCTAATTTTGGTAGTAGAGACAGGGTTTCACCATATTGGTCAGGCTGGTCTCGAACTCCTGACCTCAAGTGATCCATCCACCTTGACCTACCAAAGTGCTGGGATTATAGGTGTGAGCCACCATGGCTGGCTGAAAATAAAATTCTAAAGCACCCAGCTGGGTATGGTCGCTCACATCTGTAATCCCAGCACTTTGGGAGGCTGAGGTGGGTGGATCATGAGGTCAAGAGATTAAGACCATCCTGGCCAGCATGGTGAAACCCCATCTGTAAAAATAAATAAATAAATAAATAAATAAATAAATAAATAAATAAATAATAAATTAAAAAATAAAAATAAAATTCTAAACCTCCCAACTGGCTGAATGGACCACCCTCTCAGCCAAGGGCATTACAAAGTAAACCTGTAAAAATGAGTTCAGGCCATGATGGGAAGTGGAGGTGTTGGACATCCAAGCACAACTGACCAACATTAACATTAAAATAGATCTTAAGACTAACACAACAGACACTTTGTAGCATTAAGATACCAAATTCCAACCTGACTCTAGTATAACATCACATGACAGATAGCAGGTCTTAAAAGAAATCAATGTATTTTACCCTAAAATATATTCCTTTGACATGTTTTTATTTTTATTTTTGGAGACGGAGTCTTGCTCTGTTGCCCACACTGGAGTGCAATGGTGCGATCTTGGCTCACTGAAACATCTGCCTCCCAAATTCAAGCAAATCTCCTGCCTCAGCCTCCCGAGTAGCTGGGACTACAGGCATGTATCACCACACCCAGCTATTTTTTATATTTTTAGTAGAGACAAGGTTTCACCATGTTGACCAGGCTAGTCTTGAACTCCTGACCTCAAGTGATCTGCCCACCTTGGCCTCCCAAAGTGCTGGGATTACAGGCACGAGCCACCACCTGTAGCCTGATATATTTTTAAATGGCCCTGCAAAGCTGTCTCTTGTGGAGAAAATCTATATTCTGTAGAGAATATCCTACCCTTTCCAGGTTTTTCCCTGGAGAGAATTAACTAAGAGTATGGCATGTCTTAAGGCCTCATAAAAGACATTTACTGTCTATTCTACAAGTAAGAACTTTGGTCTCCACAACTCTTAGGCCAGGTTGTACTCTGTTAGGGCATTCTTGAATTGTTACAAAGAAATACCTGTCCAGGCACAGTGGCTCACACCTGTAATCTCAGCACTTTGAGAGGCCAAGGTAAGTGGATCACTTGAGGTCAGGAGTTCGAGACCAGCCTGGCCAACCTGGTGAGACTCTATTAAAAATACAAAAGTTAGCTGGGCATGGTGGCAGGTGCCTGTAATCCCAGCTACTCGGGAGGCTGAAACGTGAGAATCACTTAAACCCAGGAGGTGGAGGTTGCACCACTGCACTCTAGCCTGCATGACAGGGCAAGACTCTGTCCCAATTAAAAAAAAAAATGAAAAGAAAGAAAAAGAGCTGGGCAAGGTGGCTCACACCTGTAATCTCAACAGTTTGGGAGGCCGAGGCAGGTGGATCATCTGAGGTCAGGAGTTCAAGACCAGCCTGGCCAACATGATGAAACCCGGTCTCTATAAAAATAAAAGAAAGAAAGAAAGAAAAAGAAATACATGAGACTGGGTAATTTATATATATATTTTAAAAAGAGGTTTAATTTGCTCATGGTTCTATAGGCTACAGGCACAGCACCAACATCTGCTCACCTTCTAGGGAAGCCTTGGGGAGCTTTTATTCCTGACAGAAGTCAAAGCAGGAGTAGGCATGTCACATGGGAAGAGAGGGAGCAAGAGAGAGAGTTGGGTGGTGGAGGTACCATACACTTGATCTCATGAGAACTCATTCACTATTGTGAGGACAGCACCAAGCCATGAGTGGTACACCCCCAAGACCCGCACGCCTCCCACCAGGCCCCACTTTCAACACTAGTGATTATATCTCAACAAGAGATTTTGGGGGACAAATATCCAACTATATCAACCCCTTATGTTAACCCAGACTCTCCTTTTCTACTGATTGCAGGTCTTTAATAACCCTTTCAACCAATTGCCAATCAGAAAATCTTTTAATTCATCTATGACTTGTGAGCCACAGGTTCATGTTGCTCCACCTTTCTGGATCAAACCAATGCATATCTTCCATGTATTGATTGATGTCTTATGTCTCCCTGAAACATAAAACCAAACTATAACTGTTAAGCATACTCTGAATGAAGAGACCACCTAAACAGGCTTTGTGTGAACCACAAGGGTATCACAAGGTCCAAGGTCCAGTGTCACAAGGCTGGCTTATCAGTTGAGGCAGAACAATGGTAGAATGTTACAAGGTTGGTTAAGCAGGCACTGCAGGAACTAGCTATTTTTCTTATTTTGCAGTTTTCTTGTTATCCAGACTTTCTGACTCCTGGAGGCCATCTGGAGGTATATATGCAGGTCACATGGGTCACCATGGTGTAGTCCATGGTGCAGTCAGTTCAAAGAACCTTACAATAACTCAACTACCATGGACAGATGTTCTCGGAACCTCTTGAGACTGTGCCTTGGGCCTTGGTCACTCATATTTGGCTCAGAATAAACCTCTTTAAATATTTTACAGAGTTTGACTCTCTTTGTTGACACTGCCCTAATGTCTTCGAAGGAAACCAAAATATTCCACCGCAATATATACTTCTTTGTAGTATATATATACAAATATATATTTAGACAGAGTTTCGCTCTTGTCACCCAGGCTGGAATGCAATGGTGTGATCCCAGCTCACTGAAACCTCAGCCTCCCGGCTTCAAGCAATTCTCCTGCCTCAGCCTCCTGAGTAGCTGAGGTTACAGGCACCTGCCACCACACCTGGCTAATTTTTGTATTTTCAGTAGAGATGGGGTTTCGCCACGTTGATCAGCCTGGTCTCAAACTCCTGACCTCAGATAATCCAACCACCTCAGCCTCCCAAAGTGCTGAGATTATAGGTGTGAGCCACCGTACCTGGCCCTCTTTGGCATATTTCAAGATGGCTATTCAGAAGGGCTAGAAATACATAAAGAGCTTAGAAGCCATCTCCTTATGAGAAAGATTGGCATCTGCAGCAAGAATCTGCATTGATGCCGCCAGGCTTTCTCTGAAGCCCTCCCCTGTCTGGATCTGGGCAAGATTAGAAAGTCTGACACCTTAAAAGTCTGAAAGAAACTACCGTCTATTCTTTCTGAGGGCTGCTACCTGTAAGGTCTCATCTGCATAATATCTTCTCCCCCTCCCAGAATGTGTTTTGCCACAATCCAAGGCACCATTCTTTCTATAACTTCAAGATAGTACACAAGCTTCTGAACCCCACCAAACGGTGGGAGTAATCATTATGTGGTTCTCCTCTTGCATGTTAATAAATTGGTGTGCTGTTTCTTCTGAGAAAAGAAAAACAGCTGAGAGAAGTCTGAGCTCTGTGAGGTATGCAGGCCCAGAGAGACATGTGTATGGTTCTTCAGTCACACTTCACCACATACGTCCATGTCTGGGGGCAATTGCTTAAAGTCATTTTGTTTCTGACTAGCTGCCTCACCCATTATCTTCATGTTCCTGGACAAAGAGCAATGGGTAGCCAATCAATAGCTTATGTTATTTATTTATTTGTTTGTTTATTTATTTTTATTTTTTGAGATGGAGTTTCGCTCTTGTTGCCCAGGCTGGAGAGCAATGGTGCAATCTCCACTCACCGCAACCTCTGCCTCCTGGATTCAAGCGAGTCTCCTGCCTCAGCCTCCTGAGTAGCTGGGATTTACAGACATGCACCACCATGCCTGGCTACTTTTATATTTTTAGTAGAGACAGGTTTCTCCATGTTCATCAGGAGGGTCTCAAACTCCCAACCTCAGGTGATCTGCCCACCGTGGCCTCCCAAAGTGCTGGAATTACAGGCGTGAGCCATCTTGCCCGGCAGTTTATGTTATTTAAATGTAAATTCTTGGCAAAGAATTTATTAGGAATTGCCTCTCTTCCTTTCCTTTATGTTGGAAATAGATGTTGGTGCTGCAAAGAAAAATCAGCACTGAGACAAAGGATCTTTCAGCAATGTAGGAAGAGTACTCTCACTAGCCATCTTGCCATGAGAGTGCAAAGAACAAAGGAAATATACACAAATTTATTCCTTATGCATTTGGGCTCATCCTTACTACTGTGTCTGCTCTCTATTGGCTGGAGCCAGACCTCACAATCTAAACTAAAACCCTATTGGCTAACAACTTAAAACGTTTCTTAACAGGTAAAAGCAGTGGAGAGCTGGGACATGACTGTGAGCGCATCCAGCACAGATACCTTGGTTAAAGTACAAGGACATAGAATGTACTATGTGCTGTAAGCACAGCATGTCTAACAGCTACACAGGATAGGGCTTAATAAGGTTATTAGCACACTTATTCTTCAACAAGAAAGGAAAATTTAAAAAGGAACTTTTCTACTTCCCATACTTTAAAAATCAACTTGTATCTGTTGCTAATCAGTGTGTATATACAGGGCAACTTGAATCTATGCTCCCAGGTTGCAGTCCTCAAGCTTGTCCCAAATAAACTCTCTACTTACGTTACTTTGGCCTCAGCTTCTTCCTTTTAGGTTGACAAATCTGGTGAAGTTGGCAGGATTCAAAGTGACTCCCCCAACCACCCTGTGTCTCTCTCTGAAAGTGACACTTGGTACCAGCATGAACATTCCCTCCAATATCCCATCTGGTGTTTTGGGTGAGTTCTCCTGAATTAGAAACTCCCACTCTTTGATTGAAGGTCCAAACAATTGTTTGAACTATTTTTCAAACCCTCTCTGTCCTGTGGAGAGCTTTGGTCTTTGCCTTTGAATAGGACATTTGAGTAAAGAGCTCTGCAGGGAACTACCTTTTTTCTCACTCTGTCTTGGGATCGGGTTTCTAGTCAAAGATTTTCTACCCCTGTGACACAGCAGAATTTTGGATCAAAAGATTGACAGGTACTGGTGTTTTCATTTTGTTTGGGCTTAGAAACCAATACCCCAAAAGATGGCATTTTGACAGACTGAAATGTGGAAGCCTCGACCTCCTCTCCCTCCCTCCACTGTCTCCCCTGTAGAGGTTGAAATTCCTTTACCTGCCTAAGATCCAGACCCACCAAGGAGAATAATTGTTTTTTCTTCCCCTCCCTGGAAGGGGAAGAAAAAAATCATCTATTTCGGAAAATAAGAGCAAGAGTAACCACACCTGAACAGTACAATGACAGTTTCCAAGGATCATTTAAATTCCAAAGAGAACTATTTACAAGTTCATCTCTGTTTCCAGATCCATTCATTCTCCCTCGTAATCCCCTCAAAAGAATTGTTCTTCTCCCCAGGATCCAAGTCTCCATTCTTTCTATAACCTCAGGATGGCATATAAGCTTCCATTTGTGGAGCGTTGTTAGCATTAAAAAAAAAAAGATGGTATCTTAGTTTCTGTACTCATTGGGAGGTTAGGTCTTCATGATGACGGCTCCTGTGTATACACGTCAAACAAATCTGTATGGCTTTTCTCCTATTAATTAATCTGCCTTATGTCAATTATTTTTCAGAAACCCTTTGGTGGGTCAAGGGCTTTGGCTCCCATGGTTTCATATAGCACACTTTTTTTTTTTGAGACTGAGTTTCGCTGTTGTTACCCAGGCTGGAGTGCAATGGCACTATCTCGGCTCACCACAACCTCCACCTTCAGGGTTCAAGCAATTCTCCTGCCTCAGCCTCCCAAGTAGCTAGGACTACAGGCGTGCGCCACCATGCCCAGCTAAATTTTGTATTTTTAGTAGAGACGGGGTTTCACCTTGTTGACCACGATGGTCTCGATCTCTTGACCTCGTGATCCACCCGCCTCGGCCTCCCAAAGTGCTGGGATTATAGGCGTGAGCCACCGCGCCCAGCCACACACTTTTGTTTTTTTTTTTTTGAGCTGGAATCTTGTTCTGTTGCCAGACTGGAGTGCAGTGGCTGATGTCGGCTCAGTGCAACCTCCACCTCCTAGGTTCAAGCAATTCTCCTGCCTCAGCCTCTGGAGTAGCTGACAGGCACATGCCACCACGCTAATTTTTGTATTCTTAGTAGAGACGAGGTTTCACCATATTGGCCAGGATGGTCTCCATCTCTTGACCTCATGATTGTGAAAACACATGCTGTGAATGAAGAGACCCCCCAAACAGGCTTTGTGTGAGCAACATGGCTATTTATTCACCTGGGTGAGGGCGTGCTGAGTCTGAAAAGAGAGTCAGCGGAGGGTGGAGGAATAGGAGTTAGTTTTATAGGTTTGTGATAAACAGTGGAAAGTTACAGTTTAGAGCAGGTTTTTGCAAGCTGGGAGGGGGTCCTAGGTTTGCAAGCTGGGAGGGGATTGTAAGGTCTGGAGGTTGACCAAGGTCCAATGGCCTTGTCAATTGAGGCCAGAATAAGAAACAATAGAAAAATGTCTCAGGTTAGTTAGGCACCATAGGGGTTGATTGTTTTTTCCCAGAACTTGTCTGGGGTATACGTGCAGTTCACAGAGATTATACCATGCTGTTCACGTGTGGTCAGACCTTACAGTGATCCACCCACCTCAGCCTCCCAAAATGCTGGGATTACAGGTGTGAGCCACTGTGCCTAGCCAGCACACTTTTAAGATTGCAGGTCAGCCAAGCACGGTGCCCCACACCTGAAATCCCAGCACTTTGGGAGGCCAAGGTGAGAGGATTGCTTAATCCCATGAGTTCAGGGCTGCAGTGAGCTGTGATCACGCCACTGCACTCCAATCTGGGCAACAGAGCAAGACCCTGTCTCAAAAAAAAAAAGGTGGCTGCTGTTTTCCATCACTTGAAAAATTGGACTTAGCCTTTCATTTGTGACCAATTCCTGTTAGTTCCTAACTGAAAAGTACCTGCTTTTTGCTCTTGTGGACATGTATAATATGAGAGTCTGGTCTCCCATGCCTTGATCACTCTGCTGCCCCTTGGTAGTTAGAGACAGTCTGAGACACGTCACACTTTGACCTTAAAAACATTCCCCCCTTGGCCACTTTTGAAAAGTTCTTAAATAATGGGAAATCAGCTTCAAAATCTAAGCTCTCTTTTTAGAAATACCAGCTGGGTTTATTTATAACCCTTATAGGTGTCCTCTTGTAAATATCGAGGAAAGTAGGCTCACTTAACCTGGGACACTCACAAGCAGCAGTAGCCAAAGTAGGGATCTTCTGAAATGTCTAAAATAATTCAGCTGGCGCCATGGCTCACACATGTAATACTTGCATTTTGGGAGGCTGAAGTGAGAGGATTGCTTGAGCTGAGGAGTTTGAGCATCCTGGGCAACATAGCAAAACCTTCTCTCTATAAAAGAAAATCAAAAAATAAGTGAGAGGATCACTTGAGCCCCACAGGGCGAGGCTGCAGTAAGCCATGATCACACCACTGCCCTCCCACCTGGGTGACAGAGTAAGACCCTTCCTCAAAAAATAATAACAGTATTTCTTTGCACTCACAACTAGAAAAATATCTAGTTTTAAAGCCAGACAAACTGAATGGGAGACCTAATTTATGTTTGTCCTGGCTGAAATCTGATAATAAGATATTTGAAAAGATTCTTTTTTAGAGTTATATGGTAAGAAGTCATCTTCTCTAAAAGCTGATATTTAGTACTGGGAGCAGTGGCTCACTGCTAAAATCCCAACACTTTTTTCTTTTTGAGATGGAGTTGTGCCAGGCTGGAGTGCAGTGGCGTGATCTCGGCTCACTGCAACTTCCACCTCCCAAGTTCAATTGATTCTCCTGCCTCAGCCTCCCAAGTAGCTGCGACTACAGGCGCATGCCACCACACCCAGCTAATTTTTGTATTTTTAGTAGAGGAAAGGTTTCACCACGTTGGCCAGTATGGTCTTGAACTCCTGACCTCATGATCCACTCATCTTGGTCTCCCAACGTGCTGGGATTACAGACATGAGCCACCATGCCCAGCCTACAATCCCAGCACTTTGGGAGGAATTGATAGTGGCAGGAGGCAGCAAATGCCTAGGTAAATGGAGGAGGTTCCCCAGTGAAACCTCATTTTCAACCCAAAGACAGTTTAAAGCTTGAAAGCCAAGCTACAAGTCAAATCTACAGACTGGATTGGGAACCTCTCCTCCCATTTGGTGCACTTTCTCCTGACTGATCCCCAACCTTCACCTATTTAACATATCCTACCCTTCCCTAATTGTTTTTTTTTACACTGTCATGCCCACCTTTGAGTGGTGTCTGTCTTTGAGCCTTCAGTGAAAGCCACACTGAAATCAGGTGGGAGACCACCCTCATGTCCCCTCTCCCACTGAGAGCTGTTCCGACACTCAATACAATTCTCCACCCTCTTCACCCTTCAATTGTCAGTGTAACCTCATTCTTCTTGGATGAAGGACAAGAACTTGGGACCCGCCAAACAGTGGGGTTGAAAGGTGCTATATGCTATTGCCTTCTTACCCTTTGCTGGTGCCAGGCAGCTCCCCTCAGATGGGAAGTGTGTGCAAGGCCAGGCCAGCTGGGAGCCATGGGCTGGAGTGGGGTGATGGAAACAAATGAGCAGAGGCCCTGCCAGCCACAGAAGTTTCCAGCTGGCAAAGTGGGGCTCAGAAAAATCCTGCATCAAAATGAGGCAGGAGGATTACTTGAGGCCAGGAGCTCAAAACCAGCCTAGGCAACATAGCAAGCCCTGTCTCTACAAAAAAATGTCAAAAACAAAAAAATTAGTCAGGCAGTGTGGCACAGACCTATAGTCCTAGCTATCCAGGGGGCTGAGGTAGGAGGATCACTTCAGCCCAGGAGTTTGAGGTTTCAGTGAGCTGGATTATGTCACTGCTTTCAGCCTGGGTGACAGAGCAAGACCTTGTCTCAAAAAAACAAACATAAAAGCTGATATTTAGGCTATAATTTTTTGAGAAAAGAGTATTTCTTCTTTTTCCTTTTTTGGATTCTGTTTCTGCGATTTTTGTAAGTCAGCTAAAGTCCCTTTTTAAATGTGTTTGATCCCTCTGTTTGCTTCTATCTTGTTGCCATGATTTTTGCTGGGAAAAATGTAAAGCTTCATTGGCCTTTTTGAAAGTGGAAAATCTTCCCAAACTGGCTCCTCTAAGACTTGTTCTTCTATTTTCTTCCACATCTGCTTCTCCTTCCTTTTGTCATTTTCAGTACCACATGAAGTTTAGAGGAGACTTCTAATGACCCTGAGACCCCTTGAAGAACATAAAACACGGGACCACTCACCTGCATTTTGGGGTCTTCTGTTTTCCTTGTGAAGTCTGAAGTGTTGTGGGCAATTTCTTTCAGATAGAAAGCTCTGTTCTCTTTTGCATTGTTTCACCTAATCTCTTTGGCTTTACTGGATTCCATGAATTGCTTGGTACTGTGAGAGGGAACTTGACATCTGTATGTGCACTGGCTGACAAGTCACTGGTGAAGGCTGCAATTTTGGGAATGGCTGACAGGGGATGCAATGAATGGTTGCAACTGCAGGCAGGGCACACTTTTCTTTGTGCATTTAAATGAGAAAGGCATCGTTTGAACACTTCTAGGCTGTAAGAGTGCTCATCACTGAGGGATAAGACTCCCGTGGGGGATGAACTAATCATAGAGTGGGCTTATTGGGTCACCCACCACATGGCCATCTTATGGCATTTCCCACATTTGGGGACCCAAGATTCAGTAAGAATGGGACCCCTGATTTTTAAAAATGTGGTTGCTCTGCCTTCCAGTTGTGCCAGCTTTTCACATTTAAATATTTGACCCTGGCGACTACAAATTTTCCCTATTCACTAAAGGGTTCTGCCCTAAAGTCAGCAATCTAATTAAGAAGAAACAAGCTAAATTGCAAAGACTACCTAACTAGATTGGTCTTTAAAATAAGACATTCTGGCAGTTAGCTGGCTATTTTGAAATACTTTGTAAAATAAATATATCTATAAAGGAAATCTCTATTTTTAAGAGAATCTCACTACACTCAAGCCACAAGAAAACTTTTATAAGGAGAAAGACATTGCTTAAAGTTTATATAACAGGCTGGGCATGGCGGCTCCCTCCTGTAATTCCAGCACTTTGGGAGGCCGAAGTGGGCAGATCACTAGAGATCAGGGGTTAGAGACCAATCTGGCCAACATGGTGAAACCTCGTCTCTACTAAAAATACAAAAATTAGCCAGATGTGGTAGCCTATAATCCCAGCTACTCCTGAGGCTGAGGCAGGAAAATCGCTTGAACCTAGGAGGTGGAGGTTGCAGAGCAGAGATTGTGCTATTGCACTCCAGCCTGAGTGACAGAGCTAGACTCAGTCTCAAAAAAGAAAACAATGCTTTTCCAAAATGAATGCCTGGAAGTCCAAGAGAGTCACGATAGGCCTATCTGGTACATAAAAATCATATGAGAAACATTGTCAAGTAAGAAATATTTGTATAACTATGTTATTAGTATATACTGTAGATCAATGTCCCCAGCAAATCTCATGTTAAATTGCAATCCCCAGTGTTGGAGATAAAGCCTGATGGGAGGTGATTAAATCATGGGGGCAGTTCCATGAATGGGTTAGCACCATCCCCTTGGACCTATTCTTGTGATAGTGAGTGAGTTATCGTGAGATCTGGTTGTTAAAAGTGTTTAGCAACCCCCTGACCTCCCACCCCGCTTCCTGCTCCAGCCACATAAGATGTGCCTGCTTCCCCCTCGCCTTCCACTATGATTCTAAGTTTCCTGAGGCCTCCACAGAAGCAGAAGTTGCTAAGCTTCCTGCATAGCCTGCAGAACTGTGAGCCAATTAAACCTCTTTTCTTATTACCTAGTCTCAGGTATTTCTTTATAGCAGAGAATGGACTAATTGGTATTGAGGAGTGGGGCATTGCTATAAAGATACCTGAAAATGCAGAAGCAGCTTTGAAACTGGGTAACAAGCAGAGGTTGGAACCCCTTTGAGAGCTCAGAAGAAGATAGGAAGATGAGGGAAAGTTTGGAACTTCCTAGAGACTTGCTAAATTGTAGTGACCAAAATGCTGGTAGTGATATGGACAATGAAGTCCAGGGTTAGGAGGTCTCAGACGGAAATTAGGAACTTATTGGTAACTGGAGCAAAGGTCACTTTTGTTATCCCTTAGCAAAGAACTTGGAGGCATTGTGCCCCTGCCCAAGGGATCTATGGAACTTTGAACTTGAGATTGATGACTTAGGATATCTGGTAGAGATGTAGTCTGGCTGCTTCTAATCACCTATTCTCATATGCATCAGTAAAGAAATGATGTAAAACTTAAACTTATATTTAAAAGGGAAGCAGGATGGGCTCAGTGGCTCATGCCTGTAATCCTAGAATTTTGAGAGGCCAAGGCAGGCAGATCACATGAGCCCAGGAGTTCAAGATCAGCCTAGGCAAGGTGGACAAACCCTGTCTATAAAAATTTAAAAAAAAAAGAAAAGCCAGGTGTGGTGGCACATGCCTATAGTCTCAGTCACTCAGAAGGCTGAACCCAGGAGGTCAAGGCTGTGCAAGGCAATGATTGTGCCTCTGTACTCTAGCCTGAGTGACAGGACCCTGTCTCAAAAATATAAATAAATAATTACATAAATGAGAAGCAAAGTATAACACTTTGAAAACTTTGGAGTCTGGCCATGTGGTAGAAAGGAAAAGCCCATCTTTAGGGGAGCAATTAAACCCAGCGGCATAAATTTGCATAACTAACAAAAGGCAAATGCTAATAGTGAAGACAATGGGGAAAGGGCCTTGAAGACATTTCAGAGAAGTTCACCACAGCCCTTTTCATCACAGGTCTGGAGACATAGGAGAGAAGAATGTTTTTTTTTGTACCAGGCCCAGGGCCCTATCACTCTGCATAGCCTGAGGACACAGCTCCCTGCATCCCAACCACTCCAGTTCCAGCCTTGGCTCAAAAGGGCCCAGGTACAACCTGGGCTGCCACTTCAGAGGGTGCAAGCCAGAAGCCTTGGTGGCTTCCAAAGGGTGTTAAGCCTGCAGGTATGCAGAGTACAAGAGTTGAGGCTTGGGAGCCTCTACCTAGATTTCAGAGGAGGTATGGAAAAGACTGAACGTCCAGTCAAAAGCCTGCCACTGTGGTGGAACCCTCATGGAGAACCTCTTCTGGGGCAGTGCAATGGAGAAATGTGGGGGTTAGAGCCCCCTCACAGAGCCCCCACTGGGCACCTCCCTGTGGAGCTGTGAGAAGAGGACCACCATCCTCCAGACCCCAGAATGGTAGATCCACTGACAGTTTGCACCCTGCACTTAGAAAAGCTGCAGGCAGTCAACACCAGCCCCAGAGAGCAGCCTTGGAGACTAAACCCTGGAAAGCCACAGGGCCAGGGCTGCCCAAGGCTTTGGAATACCATCCCTTGCAACAGTGAGCCCTGAATGTGGGACATGGAGTCAACAGAGATTATTATGGAGCTTTAAGATTTAATGACCACCCTGCTGTATTTCAAACTTGCATATGGCCTTAGCTCCTTTCTTCTGACCAATTTCTCTTTTTTGCAATGGGAGCATTTACCCAACACCTGTACCGTCATGGTATCTTGGAAGTAACTAATTTGTTTTTGACTTTACAGGCTCATAGCAGAAGGTACTTGTCTTTTCTCAGATGAGATTTTGGACTTTGGACTTTTGACCTAATGCTGGTCAAAAGTTAAGACTTTGAGGGACTTTTGGGAAGTCATATTGTATTTTGCAATGTGAGAAGGATATGAGGTTTGAAAGGGCCAGGGGTGGAATAACATGAGGTTTCACCATGTTGGCCAGGCTTTCTTGAACTCCTGGCCTCAAGTGATCCACCCACCTCCACCTCCCAAACTGCTGGGATTACAGGTGTGAGCCACCATGCCCAGACATGAATACAAGTTTCTGATAACTTTGGAGATCATATCATTGGATTAAGTAAAAACTTTCAGAAATTCTAATAAACTGATTCATCATTCATGAATATTGCTAACCCAATATCAATTAATTTAATATCAAGAATTAATTCCATGGAACTGATCTGATAGAAGGCTAAAATGGCTTTTATGACTTTTTATTTGAAACACTGCTGATTTCTTATATATTTTGTTCTGCAGAATCAATAAAACTTTTGTCTTTTGAGTAATTTACAGCTTATAGACATGGAGTAAAATATACATTTGTTAGCAAAATGGAAACATTTGCGTGTCTCTCTCTACTAACTTTTGATTTCTCCAAAGTTTGAAAATTATTCTTGAGTATTCTTATTTAATGGCAATCTAGTTATTAGCATAAATTTAATAAGAATCTATTTTTCTTATAAAAAAATCTATTCTTCTTTTAATGAAGCACAATTGGAGATACTGGTTATTTTACCAAGGGTTTGACTGAAATGTCACATTTTCAGATATGACCAGACAGCTTTAAGGAACTAGGGCTGACATTAGGAAGCCAATAAACACCCTTGAAAAAACTGGTCCCATACCTTAAATTCACAGTTCACATGGTTGCCTTGAAGTAAGTAAAGAATGTCACCTTTTGCCGGGCACGGTGGCTCACACCTGTAATCCCAGCACTTTGGCAGGCCGAGGCAGGCAGATCACAAGGTCAAGAGATTGAGACCATCCTGACCAACATGGTGAAACCCCATCTCAACTAAAAATAAAAAAATTAGCTGGGCATCGTGGCATGCACCTGTAGTCCCAGCTACTCGGAAGGCTGAGGCAGGAGAATTGCTTGAACCTGGGAGGCGAGGTTGCAGTGAGCCAAGATCATGCCAGCCTGGCACCTGGCAACAGAGCGAGACTGTCTCAAAAAAAAAAAAAAAAAAAAGTCACCTTTTTCTTCTGATTATTATTTTTTGAAACAGGATCACATTCTATTACGCAGGCTGGAGTACAGTGGGACTCCATCATAGCTCACTGCAGGTTTGAACTCCTAAGCTCAAGTGATTCTCCCATTTTAGCCTCCCAAGTAGCTGAGACTACAGGCATGCACCACCATGCTCAACTAATTTTTTTTTTGTAGAGAAAAGGTCTCACTATGTTGCTCAGGCTGGTTTCAAACTCCTGGGCTCAAGAAATCCTCCCACATTGGCCTCCCAAAATCTTGTGATTACAGGCATGAGCCACCACAGCTGTCCAAGAATGTTGCTTTCTGAGAGGCTCAGGAACCTCGGGATGTTTTGGACACCTTGAGAAAAGAGGAAATCACCTGATTTGTACAGGTAGTACAGATTCAGTCTAATGATGAATCCTTGGCTTGGCTTCAAAGCCTTGAAGCTTTTAAAAGTCTAATTTTTGAAATCCTTATGAAAGTTCCTGTGCAGTGGCTCATGCTTATAATCCCAGCATTTTAGGGGGTCAAGACAGGAGGAATGCTTGAGCTCAGAAGTTCAAGACCAGCCTGGGTAACATGATAAAACCCTGTCTCTACAAAAATTAGCTGGGCATGTTCGTGCATGCCTATAGTCTTAGCTACTCAGAAGGTTGAGATGATAGGATTGCTTGAGCTGAGAAGGTTGAAGCTACAGTGAACTGAGATCATGCCACTGCACTCCAGCCTTGGCAACAGAGTGAGACCCTATCTCAAAAAGAAAGAGAGGAGAGGAGAAGGGAGGCAAGAGGAGGAGGAGAGGGGAGGGGAGGGAGGGAGGGAGGAAGGAAGGAAGGAAGGAAGGAAGGAAAGAAGGAAAGGAAGGAAGGAAAGGAAGGAAGGAAGGAAGGAAAGGAAGGAGGAAAGAAAGGAAGGAGGGAAGGAAGGAAACTTCTAGTAAAGTCAACTTAAAAGAACATATATGGCCAATTACTATTCTTGTTGCACCTTATCAGGCAACATATAATACTAAAACTTATTTTGCAAGAAAATTGGTCCTTCTAAGGTCTATCTTTGGGAAAAATGTGGAACTAGAGGCAGAAAGTTATGTTTCAGAGGAAAACCATAGCATACCTGTTATTAGATTCCAGGCCTGATCATTGTTTTGAGTTTTAATCATTTTTCTAAAATTTGGACTTAATTTCCAATAGAATAGACTTGACTATGTCTCTTTCATTGTTTTATTTCTTCTGAGAAAACCAAAAGCATTAAATTCCAAACACTAGAGATGATTTAACAAGCAATACCAGTTATATAAATCAATGACTCAAGAGAGGACTATCAAGAATGAGCTTTCCCAGCATGGAGGGAGGAAGGACGTCTCTCACTCTACCCAAAGCAGAGATTGATC
The DNA here is from genome assembly GCA_031835075.1 of Saguinus oedipus. Lineage (NCBI taxonomy): Eukaryota > Metazoa > Chordata > Mammalia > Primates > Cebidae > Saguinus > Saguinus oedipus. The sequence goes on from CM063183.1 coordinate 38,617,898, forward strand.
ATCAATTCTTCTGTGGGAAGATTTTTCAGCAAAAGAGGGTACATGAAATAGAAATTTACCTCAGAGAAGTCTGAGTTCTGTGAGGTATGCAGGCCCAGAAAGGCATGAGTATAAGACTTCAGTCATGCCCATCACACACACCCAAACCTGGGAAGCAATTGGTTTTTCTTTTTGAGACAGAGTCTTGCTCTATTGTCCAGGTTGCAGTGCAGTGGCATGATCTTAGCTCACTGCAACCTCTGCCTTCCAGGCTCAAGTCATTCTCGTGTCTCAACCTCCCAAGTAGCTGGGACTACAGGCATGTGCCACCACATCTGGCTAATTTTTGTATTTTTAGCAGAGACAAGGTTTCACCATGTTGGCCAGGCTGATCTTAAACTCCTGACCTCAGATGATCTGCCCACCTCAGCCTCCCAAAATGCTGAAATTACAGGAATGAGCCACTGAACCAGGTCTGAGGCAATTGTTTAAAGTCATTTTGTTCCTGACTAGCTGCCCCATCCATTATCTTCATGTTTCTGGACAAAGAACAATGAATAGCCAATCAGTAGCTTCTGTTATTTTAATATAAATTTGTGGTAAATAATTTAGGACCTGCCACTTATTTTCCTTTAGAAACATACTTGTGAGCTGGGCACAGCATCTCATGCCTGTAATCCCAGCACTTTGGGAAACCGAGGTGGGTGGTTCATGAGGTCAAGAGTTCAAGTCCAGCCTGATCAACCTAGGGAAACCCCGTCTCTACTAAAATTACAAAAATTGGGCAGGTGTGGTGACAGGTGCCTGTAATCCCAGCTACTTGGGAGGTTGAGAATCACTTGAACCCAGGAGATGGAGGTTGCAGTGAGTCAAGATCACGCCATTACCCTCCAGCCTGGGCAGCAGAGTGAGACTCTGTCTCAAAAAAAAAAAAAAAATACTTGTAACTGCTGCTAATTAGAGTGTATATTCAAGGCAACTTGAGTATATGTTCCCAGGTTGCAATCCTCAAGCTTGGCTCAATTAAACTCTCTATTTATATTAATTTTGCCTTAGGGCTGGCAGAGTGGCTTATGCCTATAATCCTAGCCCTTTGGGAGGCCACAGTGGGGTGGGATCACCTGAGATCTGGAGTTCGAGACCAGCCTGGCCAATATGGTAAAACCCCGTCTCTACTAAAAATACAAAAAAATAATTAGCCAGGTGTGATGGCACAAACTTGTAGTCCCAGCTACTCAGGAGGCTGAGGCTGGAGAACTGCTTGAACCCGGAGGTGGAGGTTGCAGTAAGCCAAGATCTTGCCATTGCACTCCAGCCTGGGTGACAGAGCAAGACTCCACTTCAAAACAAACAAACAAAAATAATAATTTTGCTGCAGGTTCTTCCTTTTAGGTTGACATATCTATTAATCTACCTTTTGTGAGTTGACTTTTCAGAAGGGACAGGGAACGTTTTTTTGTCCCCCATGTTGTTGGTGGTGAATCCGTTACTGGTGGGTCAGCAGCAACCCCAATTTCTGCCTCCTCAGAAGAAAGAATTCGAGTGAAGGGCATAAGCCAGGTTTATGAGCAGGAGTGAGGGCAAGTTTTGGAGCAGGAGTGAAAATGTATTTAAAGAGCTTTAAAGCAGGGAGGAAAGGAAGTAAAGTCCACTTGGAAGAGGGCCACACAGGTGACTTGAGAGATCAAGTGCGCAGTTTGACCTTAAGACTTGGGGTTTTATACGCTAGCACACTTCCAGGGTCTTGCTACTCTTCCCTATTCCTCCTTGGGGTGGGCTGTCTGCATACATGTGCCTGAGCCCACTCACCCAACTCCTGAGATCTTATCAGGAAGCTGCTGATCACCTGTTTCAGGTGTTTTTTCTCTGTTAGGAGACTGCCCTTTCCTGGCTCTGGTTGTGACCAATTATTATTTAGAAAGACAGTTTAACAACTGCCTGACCATCACGGTAGTCACCTGACATTCTTGGTGTATGGGCCGGGGGTCCTCCTGCCCAGCTAGCTCCCTGCTTCACACAGTCTAATGTACTTTCCTGCTGACTAAGTGCATGTTCTTCCTCCTTGGGCTCTGCTGATGCTACTGGTTTCAGGGCTCATCGCTTTGGTTCTCTAAGGTAAAAAATGAACCTGGAAATTAGCAATGTTTCACCATTAACAGCAATAATAGTGAAAAAGAGAAGAGACAGGAGCTGGCCTGGCACCCAGAGCCAGGCCCTAGTGCTCTGCTGTTGAACACGGATGCTCACAGAACATCAACATCAGACAAGGCTCCTTTGAGAGTGACAAAGAACAAGACTGTTCATTCCATCATCATTTCACAACACGGACCAAGCAAGAACACTGCCCAAGCCACAAAAATGACCCCAAATCCCTGTTTTTGCCTCATATGAGTGAGTGGTGCTTCTTTTTCAATTACAGCTTTAGCCTCAGTTTGTTCTTCTTGTCTTCTAGATAAGAAATATCAAGATTCCAGCTGAGCCTGGTGACTCATGCCTGTAGTCCCGGATACCTGGGAGGCCATGGTGGGAGGATCACTTGAGCCTGGCAGGTAGTGGCTGCAGTGAGCTGTGATCATGCCATTGCATTCCAGCCTGAGTGACAGAGTAAGACTCTGTCTCTTAAAAAAAAAAAAATAATAAAATATATATATATATATATATATATATATATAAATTTAATTTCTCAAACAAAACAAAATAAATAAATTATTTAAAAAGAAAAAAATTTAATTCTCAATAAAACTTGGTAATGGTTTATACCTGTAATCCCAGCTACCGGGAAGGCTGAGGTGGGAGAATTGCTAGAGACCAGGGATTCAAGACCAGCCTGGGCAACATAGTGAGACCCTGTCTCTATAAAAACAAAAAATATTAGCCAGGAGCAGTGACATTTACCTATAGTCCTAGCTACTTGGGAAGCTGAGGGAGGAGACTTGCTTGAGCTCAAGGGTTCAAGGCTACAGTGAGCTGTGATTGTACCACTGCACTCCAGCCTGATCTCACTCTGTCACCCAGGCTGGAATGCAGTGGTATGATCTAGGCTCATTGCAACCTCTGCCTCCTGGGCTCAAGCAATTCTCCCACCTCAACCTCCCAAGCAGCTGGGAATATGTGCCACCATGCCCAGCTCATTTTTGTTTTTATTTTTGTTGTTTTTAGTAAAGACAGGGTTTTACCATGTTGTCTAGGCTGATCTTAAACTCCTGAGCTCAAGTGATCCACCTGCCTCAGCCTCCCAAAGTAATGGGATTATAGGCATGAACCACTGCGTCCCACCAAAAAGATTCTTAATAGAATTATACCCACTTTTTGACAGTGTCTACTCCAGAGCAAAGCCTGCTTCTTTGATCACTCCTCAAAATCACATAACAGAAGCTCAAATCCTTAATAAGTTCATAGTATGCAGTTTTGCAAATTTTGAGGTACAATGTTTAATGCAACGAGAAGGATTCCAGGCCGGGTGCGGTGGCTCAAGCCTGTAATCCCAGCACTTTGGGAGGCCGAGGCAGGTGGATCATGAGGTCAAGAGATCGAGACCATCCTGGTCAACATGGTGAAACCCCGTCTCTACGAAAAATACAAAAAATTAGCTGGGCATGGTGGCACGTCTCTGTAATCCCAGCTACTCGGGAGGCTGAGGCGGGAGAATTGCCTGATTCCAGGAGGGGGAAGTTGCGGTGAGCCAAGATCACGCCATTGCACTCCAGCCTGGGTAACAAGAGCGAAACTCCGTCTCAAAAAAAAAAAAAAAAAAGAAAAAAAAGGAGGAGGATTCCAGTGGAATTACAGGAACCACAGCCAAGCTATTGGGAAGCTTTCTGTGTCTCTCAGATCTCAAACCTTTGTAGAAACCTGGTTATGCTTAAAATGTGGGTGAGAAGTACTCGTGAATTGACTTACATATTTTGGATCAACACAAAATCCAATTAGGAACATGATATTTTCTGCCCCCCCCTTCTACTCCCACTCTCCAGATTATCCTGAGAGTAATATGCTTAGTTGTATTGCACTAAAGAGAAAACAAAATGAAACTGCTCCAAAAATTATTAGTAGAACAATGTCTGCCAATAATGATTGCTTCAATAATGGAGCCCAAAATAGAGTGAACAAAAAATAAAGCTGTTGAGACATCTACAGGTTTGGTTTCAGCAAGTGTTTGCCACTATTTAGAAGACATAAAAATGAACTTTACAATGAGCAAATAGTGTTTTATTTCTTTAAGGGAAGTATTTATCATTTAACCCATTTCCTTTCCTTTATGAAACACAAAGACCAGGCTTGGTGGCTCATATCTGTAATCCCAGCACTTTGGGAGGCTGAGCCAAAAGGATTGCCTGAGCCCAGGAGTTTGAGACCAGCCTGGGCAACATGGCAAGACCTCATCTCAAAAAATATATAAAATAAAATAAATTTTTAAAAAAACAACAGGAAGGTCTCACTCTTTCGGAAGATAATAGCATACAGTATAAAAATGCATCTGGGCTGGGTGCAGTGGCCCATGCCTGTAATCCCAGCACTTTGGGAGGCCGAGGCAGGTGGATCACGAGGTCAGGAAATCGAGACCATCCTGGCCAACATGGTGAAAACCTGTCTCTACTAAAAATACAAAAAATTAGCTGGGTGTGGTGGTGCACTCCCGTAACCCCAGCTACTCGGGAGTCTGAGGCAGCAGACTCTCTTGAACCTGGCAGGCAGAGATTGCAGTGAGCTGAGATCAGCTACTGCATTCCAGCCTAGCAACAGAACAAGACTCCATCTCAAAGAAAAAAAAAGCATCTGAACTTTGTGTACACGTGAAGCTATTTGGTCCATTGTAGCCAAAAGTTTGAATTGTGGCTAATGTTTTATTTAGTTAGTTATTTATAGGGTCATGCTGTATTGCCCAGACTAGAGTGCGGTAGCATAATCACAGCTCACTGCTGCCTCCAGCTTCTAGGTTCAAACCATCCCCCTGCTTCAGCCTCCTGAGTAGCTAAGATTACAGGTGTAGGCCACCAAGCCCAGCTAATCATTTTATTTTATTGTTTTTGAGACAAGGTCTCCCTCTGTTGCCCAGGTTGGAGTACAGTGGTGCAATCAGAGTTCACTGCAGCCTCAACCTCCCAGGCTCAAGCAATATTCCGTTTCAGCCTCCCAAATAGCTGGGACTAAAGGTGTGTACTACCACATCTGCCTAATGTTTTTATTTTTTGTGGAGACTAGGTCTCCCTATGTTTCCCAGTCAGGTCTCAAACTCCTGGGCTCAAGCAATCCTCCTGCCTGGGACTCCCAAGGTGCTGGGATCACAGGCATGAGCCACCATGCCCAACCCAATTTTTTAATTTTAATTTTTCTTTTCTTTCGTAGAGGTGGGGGGGGGGGGGTCTCACTATGCTGCTCAGGCTGGTCTTGAACTCCTGGCCTCGAGTGATCCTTCCAGCTTGGCCTCCTAATGTGCTGGGATTACAGGCATGTGCCACCACTCCTGCCCAGGCTAATATTTTAAATGTAAAAAAAGAGTATTGATAGTCCAGACATTGTATTGCAATTTATTCTTTTGTGCCCACGGTCATTTCAGAAGGAACTTACGGTTCCATGAAGCAGAAAGTAAGTCTGCATTTCATAGTGAGTTGGAGATGAGAGCAAGTTGGGAACCCCCAGCAGGGAACGCTGTCTCCTTCTTCTCCCCATCTTACTTTCTTAGGAACTTGGTGGATCAGGAAGAAGCCTCAGCCTGCAGCCCATTGGTAATTTTCCATTCTCCTGGAGACTGTATTCCTTGTTGCTATTCCTCTATAATGCCCCATATCTGCCCGCAAGCAATAGTTATTTTCTTCTATATGGCAGTGTTTTGGTTTTCATTCCTTACTGATCTATCGTTAAGTTGTGGGATTGTCAGGGGAAATCATTTTAATCTCTTCTGTGGTGCTTTACAAGCCCCTGAAGGTGATTCAGGTACATCCAGGTAATATTTCACTACTGAATTAGAGGATGAATGAGGTGTTAGAAAAACTCATTTGCTGTGTAACTTGACTGTCTTTCTCTCCAGAGGTGGCCCACAGCTGAATGCTTAGCTGACAGGCATGGCCTACTCCTGGCTGGCTCCCCTCCTGCTGCCTTGGAAACAGCTGCAGCCCCCGTTTTTTGCTCTCCCATGGCTCACTCCTAATCCCTGCTGCTGTCTTAACTGCTAACTGACTAGAACTCTAGAAACCACGACGGGAGGGTTTGCAATTAAAGACATAAGAAATACCTGTGAGAATCAAAGAGCTGCAGTATTGTGGTGGCATGATGGCAGGGAGGCTGAAGTTCTGCAGCAGGAGTAGATCCAAGGATCGGGGCAGTCTCTTCTCAGTTTGCTTTACCTGCTTCCAACCTGAAGAGCTTTCAGATTTTTTAAATTTTATTTTAATTATTTGTTTTTAATTTTTTTTTTTTTTTGGACACAGTGTCTCACTCTATTGCCCAGGCTGGGGTGCAGTGGTGTGATTGTGGCTCACTACAGCCTTGACTTCCCCAAGCCCAGATGATCTCGCCTCAGCCTCCCGAGTAGGTGGGACTACAGGCATGCTCCACCATGCCTGGCTAATTTTTATTTATTTGTGAGACAGAGTCTTGCTCTATCACCAGGCTGGAGTGCCGTGGTACCATCCAGGCTCACTACAACTTCCATTTTCCAGTTTCAAGCAATTCTCCTGCCTCAGCCTTCCGGGTAGCTGGGACTACAGGCACGTACCACCACACCCAGCTAATTTTTGTAACTTTAGTAAAGACAGGGTTTCACCATGTTGACCAGGCTGGTCTCGAACTCCTGACCTCAGGTGATCCGCCTGTCTTGGCCTCCCGAAGTGCTGGGATTACAGGTATGACCTACCACACCCGGCTGGGCTAATTTTAAAAGTACATTTTTTAATAGAGGCAGGATCTCATATGTTTCCCAGGCTGTTCTCAAACCCCTCAAGTAATCGTCCCACCTTCACCTCACAAAGTGGTAGGATTACAGGTTTGAACCACTGCACTAGGCCTTCTGAAAAGCTTTTAAATTTCAGGTTTTCCATTCTTACCTACCTTCTGCAAACTCCTCCTACCCACAAGATATTCGTCAGATAGACTCTGCCAGTAGCTGGATTCTTAAGTATCTTTAGGACTTTTCCTAATCTCAGCTTCTTCATCTGTGAAATGGAAATAATCAAAAGGTAAGCTGACTTGCAGTCCTGGATGGGCCACTAATTGGGAAGGGTGAAGGGAGCCAAGATATTTCCAAAAAGTAGAAAAAGACTTTTTTTTTTTGAAACAGAGTCACCCAGGCTAGAAGGCAGTGGAGTGAGTTTGGCTCACTGCAACCCTCTGCCTCCTGGGTTCAAGTGATTCTAATGCCTCAGCAACCTGAGCAATTGAAATTACAGGTGCGCGCCACCATGCCCAGCTAATTTTTGTATTTTAGTAGAGACAGGGTTTCACCATGTTGGCCAGGCTAGTCTCAAACTCCTGATCTCAAGTGATCTGCCTACCAGGGCCTCCCAAAGTGCTGGGATTACAGGTGTGAGCCACGGTGCCCAGCCGAAAAAGACTCATTATGAAACTTTTTCCTTGAGAACTCAGAATTGACAGCATGCTGCTGGAAATAAGGATTAATATATTCTGTTTTCCCAGAGCAATACGATGGAGTCCCTGCTTTATTAGCCTGACCCAATCAAAGCTCATCAATCACAAGAATTGGGAAGAACCTCAAGGACCATTTAATTACGGGCTCTCAATGTGGTTGCTCATTGTAATCACTTACTGAGGTTTTTTAAAAGCATCTTGTGAGCCAGGCGCGGTGGCTCACACCTGTAATCCAAGCACTTTGGAGGCCAAGGCGGGCAGATCACCTGAGGTCAGGAGTTCAAGACCAGCCTGACAAACATGGTAAAACCCCATTTAAAAAAAAAAGAATCTTGCCTGAGCCTCACCCCAAGACCTGTTATTAATACATCAGAGTCTCTGTTGGGGGCCAGAGCCTACTTTTGCTAAAGCTCCCTAGGTGATTCTGTGTCCAGCCAGGGCCAAGTGCCAAAGTTCTGCTCCAACACTCTCTAAATAAAGATAAAATAACCTGGGAAGCTAACATGAGTCAAATCAAAGTCTCATATCAAGCCAGGTACATGGCTCACATCTGTAATCCCAGCACTTTGGGAGGCGGAGGAGGAAGGATTGCTTCAACCCAGGAGTTCAAGACCAGCCTGGGCAACATAGTGAGACCCTGTCTCTACAAAAAGTTTTAAAAAAAAGGGGGGGAGGGCCAGGCATGGTGGCTCAGGTGTAATCCCACCACTTTGGGAGGCCAAGGCGGGTGGATCATGAGGTCAGGAGTTCAATACCAGCCTGGCCAATATGGTGAAACCCCGTCTCTAGTAAAAAATACAAAAATTAGCCTGACCTGGTGGTGTGCTCCTGTAGTCTCAGCCACTTGAGACACTGAGGCAGGAGAATCGCTGGAACTCGGGAGGTGGAGGTTGCAGTGAGCCGAGATCATGCCACCACACTCCAGCCTGGGTGACAGAGCGAGACTCCGTCTCCAAAAGAAAAAACAGAAAGCAAATTAGCTGATCATGGTGATGCACACCTGTACTTCCAGCTACTTTCAAGACTGAGGTGGGAGGACTGCCCTAGAGACTGAAAGTCTTTTCCCCTTGTCTTCTTGCTTCTCTAAAATTTATCTTTCTTTATTGAAGATGTTATATAAGCTGGAATTGCAAGCCAAGCCACCTTTCGGCTGGGAGAAGTGGCACACGCCTGTAATCCTAGCACTTTGGAAGGCCGAGGTGGGTGGATCACTTGAGATCAGGAGTTCAGGACCAGCCTGGCCAACATGGTGAACCACACTCATGCCTGGGTGATGGAAGGAGACCCCATCTCAAAACAACAACAACAAAAGTCTCATAGCAATAGGATACTATGGCTTGTGGCAGCTATAGGGGAAGAAAATTATTTTTTTCCTCAACTCCCATAGGTTCTTGGTTGGAATGAACCTCTGTAATGAAAGACAGATTAACAAGAGAAAAATGAACAGAAGTTTATTAACACGTATATTTCATATATACATGGGAAACACTCAGAACATGAGCAGTTCTCAAAGAGGCAGAAGTCACTGAGGAACTAGAAGGATGAGAAACTGCATGACAGTCTCATTACCATCACTAAGTCAATCTACTAGTTTTGGATACCTGCCATGTGCCAAGCCCTGACTACAGTAAAAAGGGTATCAAAGGCCGGGTGCAGTGACTCACATCTGTAATCCCAGCACTTTGGGAGGCCGAGGCAGGCAGATCATGAGGTCAGGATATTGAGACCATCCTGACCATGGTGAAACCCCATCTCTACTAAAATTAAATAAATAAATAAATAAGCCGGGTGTGGTGGCGCGTGCCTGTAGTCCCAAGCTACTCAGGAGGTTGAGAGAAGGGATCGCTTGAATCCAGGAGATGGAGGTTGCAGTGAGCCGAGATCGTGTCACTGAACTCCAGCCTGGTAAAAGCACAAGACTCCATCAAAAAAAAAAAAAAAAAAAAAAAAGGTATCAAAATAAGTTACTCACTGCTCTCAAAGAGCAAACTGTTTGCTGGCGGACTTGATCGTGTACCAATGACTGGAGGAAGGAGAAAGTCAGCTTTATGTTCAAAGATGTTCAATGGCAATATTTATAATAGTGAAAAACAGAAAACAATTGTTCAGTAGTAGGAAAGTTCTTTCTTTTTTTGTGACGGAATCTTGCTCTGTCACCTAGGCTGCAGTGCTGTGGTGCTATCATGGCTCACTGCAACCTCTGCCTCCTGGATTCAAGCAATTCTCCTGCCTTAACTTCCCAGGTAGCTGGAATTGCAGGTGCCCACCACTATGCTTGGCTAAATTTTTTTTTAAACTTTTAGTAGAAACGGAGTTTCGCTGTGTTGGCAAGACAGGTCTAGAACTCCTGACCTCACATGATCCACCTACCTCGGCCTCCCAAAGTGCTAGGATTACAGGTGTGAGCCCATCCCAGAAAGTTCTTAAATATAAACACTAGGTTATATTTGTTACCAGAAAGGGGTCACAATCCAGACCCCAAGAGAGGGTTCTTGGATCTCAGTCAAGAAAGAATTCAGGGCCAGGCACAGTGGCTCACATCTGTAATCCCAGCACTTTAGGAAGTCAAGACAGGCAGATCAGCTGAGGTTAGGAGTTTGAGACCAGCCTGGCCAACACGGTGAAACCCCATAGGCAGAGCAGCAAAGAGTGAGCAGTGAGTAGCCAGCAGCCCACTGGTTGGCTATTTATTTTTTTGTTTTCTTTTGTTTTTGAGACAGTTTCACTCTGTCACCCAGGCTGGAATGCAGTGGCATAATCTTGGCTCACTGCAACCTCCACCTCCCAGGTTCAAGTGATTCTGATGCCTCAGTCTTGCTAGTATCGGGGATTACAGGTGCGTGCCACCACACCAGGGCTAATTTTTGTATTTTTAGTGGAGACATGGTTTCACCATGTTGGCCAGGCTGGTCTCAAACTCCTGACCTCAAGTTATCCACCCACCTCAGCCTTCCAAATTGCTGGGATTACAGGTGTGAGTCACCAATTCTGGCCTGGTTGACTATTTTTAATGGTTATTTCTTGATTATATGCTAAACAAGGGGTAGATTATTTATGAGTTTTCCAGGAAAGGGTGGGGAATTTCCAGAACAGAGGGTTTCTCTTTCTTTTAGACCATATAAAGTAACTTCAGGACATTGTCATGGTGCCAGTGGGAATGTCGTTTAGTATGCTAATGCATTATAATTAGCATATAATGTACAGCGAGGGTGACCCGGTCACTCCCATAGTCATCTTGGATTTGGCAGGTTTGGGCCAGCTTCTTTACTGCATCCTATTTTATCAGCAGGGTCTTGGTGACCTGTATCTTGTGAACTGTCTCATTCTGTGACTAAGAATGCCCAATCTCCTTCGAATGCAGCCCCGCAGGTCTCAGCCTCATTTTACCCAGCACCTCTTCAAGATGTCGTCACTCTGTTTTGAATGCCTCTAACATGTTTACCTGATGCAATATTTTGAAGCCATTAAGCTCAGTTATCCAAAGAGATTTTAATATCACAAGGAAATGCCCTCATTATAATTAGAGAAATCATATATGAAATCGTACATAGGCTATGTTCGTAAGTTATATGCATAGACAAAAAGACTAAAACACAACAGAATGTTAACAGGCACTGTGAACAGGGCAGTTGTTGAGAATGGAATGCTTCATTTTCACTTCTTCCTTCCTTTTCTGTTTTTCTTTTCTTTTTTTTTCTTGAGATGGAGTCTCCCTCTGTTGCCAGGCTGGAGTACAGTGGCATGATCTTGGCTCACTGCAACTTCCGCCCCCCAGGTTTACGTGATTCTCCTGCCTCAGCCTCCTGAGTAGCTGGGACTACAGGCACGTGCCACCACACCCAGCTAATTTTTGTATTTTTAAAATTATTATTAAACTTTAAGTTCTGGGGTACATGTGCAGAGCATGCATGTTTGCTACATAGGTATACATGTGCCATGGTTGTTTGCTGCATCCATCACCCCATCTTCTGCATTAGGTGTTTCTCCTAATGCTGTCCCTCCTCTGTCCCCCCACCTTTTGCTATCCCTCCCCTCCCCTCCCACCCTGAAATGCCCTGGTGTGTGATGTTCCCCTCCCTGTGTCCATGTGTTCTCATTGTTCAACACCCACTTACAAGTGAGAACATGTGATGTTTGATTTTCTGTTCTCATGTCTGTTTGCTGAGAACGATGTTTTCCAGCTTCATCTATTTCCCTGCAAAGGACATTAACTCATCATTTTTTATGGCTGCATAGTATTCCATGGTGTATATGTGCCACATTTTCTTTATCTAGTCTATCGTTGATGGGCATTTGTTGTGAACAGTGCTGCAATAAACATACATGTGCATGTGTCTTTATAATAGAACGGTTTATAATCCTTTGGGTATATACCCAGTAATGGGATTGCTGGGTCAAATGGTATTTCTAGTTCTAGATCCTTGAGGAATTGCCACACCATCTTCCACAATGGTTGAACTAATTTATACTCCCACAGGCAGTGTAAAAGCGTTCCTATTTCTCCACATCCTCTCCAGCACCTGTTGTCTCCTGATTTTTTAATGATCGCCATTCTAACTGGCATGAGATGGTATCTCAATGTGGTTTTGATTTGCATTTCTCTAATGACCAGTGATGATGAACTTTCTTTCATATGTTTGTTTGCTGCATAAATGTCTTCTTTTAAAAAGTGTCTGTTCATATCCTTTGCCCACTTTTTGATGTGTTTTTTTTTCTTGTAAATTTGTTTAAGTTCTTTGTAGATTCTGGATATTAGTCCTTTGTCAGATGGGTAGATTGCAAAAATTTTTTCCCATTCTGTTGGTTGCTTGTTCACTCTAACGATAATTTCTTTTGCTGTGCAGAAGCTCTTAAGTTTAATTAGATCCCTTTTATCTATTTTGGCTTTTGTTGCCATTGCTTTTGATGTTTTAGTCATAAAGTCCTTGCTTATGCCTATGCCCAGAATGGTATTGCCTAGATTTTCTTCTAGCATAGGTCTTATGTTTAAATCTTTAATCCATCTGGAGTTAATTTTTGTATAAGGTATAAGGAAGGGATCCAGTTTCAGCTTTCCGCATATTAGCCAGTTTTCCCAACACTATTTATTAAATAGGGAGTCCTTTCCCCATTGCTTGTTTTTATCAGCTTTGTCAAAGATCAGATGGTTGTAGATGGGTGGCATTATTTCTGAGGCCTCTGTTCTATTTCATTGGTCTCTCTCTCTGTTTTGTACCAGTACCATACTGTGCTGTTTTGATTACTCTAGCCTTATAGTATAGTTTGAAGTCAGGTAGCATGATGCCTCCAGCATTTTTTTTTTTTTTTACTTTGGGCATCATGGCCATTTTCACAATATTGATTCTTGCTAACCATGAACATGGAATATTTTTCCATCTGTTTTTGTCCTCTCATTTCCTTGAGCAGTGGTTTGTAGTTCTCCTTGAAGAGATCCTTCATATCCCTTGTTAGTCATATTCCTAGGTATTTTATTCTCTTTGTAGCAATTGTGAATGGGAGTTCACTCATGATTTGGCACTCTGTTATTGGTATATAGAAATGCCTGTGATTTTCACACATTGATTTTGTATCCTGAGACTTTGTTGAAGTTGCTTATCAGCTTAAGGAAATTTTGGGCTGAGACACTGGGGTTTTCTAAATATACAATCATGTCATCTGCAAACAGAGACAATTTGACTTCCTCTTTTCCTAATTAAATACCCTTTATTTCTTTCTCTTGTCTGATTGCCCTGGCCAGAACTTCCAATACTATGTTGAATAGGAGTGGTAAGAGAGGGCATCCTTGTCTTGTGCCAGTTTTCAAAGGGAATGCTTCCAGTTTTTGCCCATTCAGTACGATTTTGGCTGTGGGTTTGTCATAAATAGCTCTTATTATTTTGAGATACCTCCCATTGATCCCTAGTGTATTGAGAGTTTTTAGCATAAAGGACTGTCAAATTTTGTCAAAGGCCTTCTCTGCATCTGTTGAGACAATCATGTGGTTTTTGTCTTTGGTTCTGTTTATATGATGGATTACGTTTATAGATTTGTGTATGTTGAATCAGCCTTGCATCCCAGGGATGAAGCTGACTTGATCATGATGGATAAGCTTTTTGATGTTGGATTGGGTTTGCCAGTATTTTACTGAGGATTTTTGCATCAATGTTCATGTTCATCATGGATATCGGCCTGAAATTTTCTTTTTCACTTGTGTCTCTGACAGGTTTTGGTATCAGGATGATGTTGGTCTCATAAAATGAATTAGGGAAGATTCCCTCTTTTTCTATTGCTGGGAATAGTTTCAGAAGGTATGGTATCAGCTCCTCTTTGTATGTCTGGTAGAATTTGGCTGTGAACCTATCTGGTCCTAGACTTTTTTTGGTTGGTAGGCTATTAATTGCTGCCTAAATTTCAGACTTTGTTATTGGTCTATTCAGGGGTTCGACTTCTTCTTGGTTTAGTCTTGGGAGGGTGTAAGTGTTCAGGAATTTATCCATTTATTCTAGATTTACTTGTTTATTTGCATAGAGTGTTTATAGTATTCTCTGATGGTGGTTTGTATTTCTGTGGGATCAGTGGTGATATTCCCTTTATCATTTTTTATTGCAACTGTTTGATTCTTATCTCTTTTCTTCTTTATTAGTCTGGCTAGCAGTCTATCTATTTTGTTGATCTTTTCAAAAAACCAGCTTCTGGATTCATTGATTGAAGGGATTTTTGTGTCTATCTCCTTCAGTTCTGCTCTGATCTTAGTTATTTCTTATCTTCTGCTAGCTTTTGAATTTGATCTGATTCTTCTAGTTCTTTTAATCAAGACATTAGGATATTGATTTTAGATCTTTCCTCCTTTCTCTTGTGGGCTATAAATTTAGTGCTATAAATTTCCCTCTACACACTGCTTTAAACACATCCCAGAGATTCTGGTACATTGTGTCTTTGTTCTCATTGGTTTCAAAGAACATCTTTATTTCTGCCTTCATTTCATTATTATCCAGTAGTAATTCGGGAGCAGGTTGTTCAGTTTCCATGTAGTTGTGCAATTTTGAGTGAGTTTCTTATTTCTGAGTTCTAATTTAATTGCACTGTGGTCTGAGAGACTGTTTGTTATAATTTTCATTATTTTGCATTTGCTGAGGAGTGTTTTACTTCCAATTATCTTGTCAATTTTAGAATAAGTGTGATGTGGTGCTAAGAAGAATGTATATTCTGTGAATTTGGAGTGGAGAGTTCTGTAGATAACTATTAGGTCTGCTTGGTCCAGATCTGAGTTCAAGTCCTGGATATCCTTGTTAATTTTCTGTCTTGTTGATCTAATATTGACAGTGGGGTGTTAAAATCTCCCACGATCATTGTCTGGGAGTCTAAATCTCTTTGTAGGTCATTAGGAACTTGCTTTATGTATCTGGGTGCTCCTGTATTGAGTGAGTATATATTCAGAATTGTTTGCTCTTCTTGTTGCATCAATCCCTTTACCATTATGTAATGCCCTTTTTTGCCTCTTTTGACTTTTGTTGGTTTAAAATCTGTTTTATCAGAGATTAGGATTGTAACCCCTGCTTTTCTTTTGCTTTCCATTTGCTTGGCAAATCGTTCTCCATCCCTTTATTTTGAGCCTATGTGTGTCTTTGCACACGAGATGGGTCTCCTGAATACAGCACACTGATGGGTTTTAACTCTATCCAATTTCCCAGTGTGTGTATTTTAATTGGGGCATTTAGCCCATTTACACTTAAGGTTAATATCATTATGTGTGAATTTGATCCTGCCATTTTGATGCTAGCTGGTTGTTTTGCCAGTTGATGCAGTTTCTTCATAGTGTTGATGGTCTTTACAATTTGGTATGTTTTTGCAGTGGCTGGTACCAGTTGTTCCTTTCCATGTTTAGTGCTTCCTTCAGGAGCTCTTGTAAGGCAGGCCTGGTGGTAACAAAATCTCTCAGCATTTGTTTCTCCATAAAGGATTTTATTTCTCCCTTACTTATGAAGCTGCATTTGGCTGAATATGAAATTCTCGGTTGAAAATTATTTTCTTTAAGGATGTTGAGTATTGGCCCCCACTCTCTTCTGGCTTGTAGGGTTTCTGCTAAGAGATCTGCTGTGCGTCTGATGGGCTTCCCTTTCTGGTTACCTGACCTCTCTCTCTGGCTGCCCTTTGCATTTTTTCCTTCATTTCAACCCTGGTGAATCTGACAATTATGTGTCTTGGGGTTGCTCTTCTCAAGGAGTATCTTGGCAGTGTTCTCTGTATTTCCTGAATTTGAAATATTGGCCTGCCTTGCTAGGCTGGGGAAGTTCTCCTGGACAATATCCTGAAGAGTGTTTTCCAACTTGATTTCATTCTCCCTGTCACTTTCACGTACACCAATAAAATGTAGATTTGGTCTTTTCACACAATCCCATATTTCTTGGAGGCTTTGTTCATTTCTTTTTACTCTTTCCTCTAATCTTGCCTTCTTGCTTTATTTCATTGAATTGATCTTCGATCTCTGATATCCTTTCTCCCGCTTGATCGATTTGGCTATTGAAACTTGTATGCTTCACGAAGTTCTTGTGCTGTGTTTTTCAGCTCCAACAAGTCGCTTATATCCTTCTCTACACTGGTTATTCTAGTTAACATTTCATCTAACCTTTTTTCAAGGTTCTTAGCTTCCTTGCATTGGGTTAGAACATGTTCATTTAACTTGGAGAAGTTTGTTATTATCCACCTTCGGAAGCCTGCTTCTGTCAATTTGTCAAACTCATTCTCCATCCAGTTTTGTTCCCTTGCTGGTAAAAAGTTGTGATCCCTTGGAGAAGAGGCTTTCTGGTTTTTGGAGTTTTCAGCCTTTTTGCCTGGTTTCTTCCCATCTTTGTGAATTTATCTACCTTTGGTCTTTGAAGATGGTGACCTTCGGATGGGGTCTCTGAGTGGACATCCTTTCTGTTGATGTTGAAACTATTTCTTTCTGTTAGTTTTCCTTCTAACAGTCAAGTTCCTCTGCTGCAGGTCTGCTGGAGTTTGCTGGAGGTGTGCTCCAGACCCTGCTTGCTTGGGAATCACCAGTTGGGGCTGCAGAACAGCAAAGACTGCCGCCTGTTCCTTCCTCTAGTCACTGACACCCACTAGACGTCAACTAGAGCTCACCTGCATGAGGTATCTATCAGCCCCTGCTGGGGGGTATCTCCCAATCAGGATACATGGGGGTCAGGGAACCACTTGAGGAGGCAGTCAGTCCCTTATCAGAGCTTGAGTGCTGTGCTGGGAGATCTGTTGCTCCCTTCAGAGCTGCCAGGCAGGTATGTTTAAGTCTACTAAAGCTATACCCACAACCGCCCCTTTTCCAAAGTACTCTGTCCCAGGAAGGTGGGGGCTTTATATATAAGTCCCTCATGGGCTGCTGCCTTTTTTCAGAGATGCCCTGCCCAGCAAGGAGGGAGTCTAGTGACATGGTCTGCCTGCAGTGGCCTTGCTGAGCTGCTGTGGGCAGCTCACTGTATAAATTTCCCTGTTACTTTTTCTTTTTTGAGACAGAGTTTTGCTGTTGTTACCCAGACTGGAGTGCAATGGCACGATCTTGGCTCACCGCAACCTCTGCCTTCCGGGTTCAAGCAATTCTCCTGCCTCAGCCTCCCGAGTAGCTGGGACTACAGGCACGAGCCACCATGCCCAGCTAATTTTTGTATTTTTAGTAGAGATGGGGTTTCACCTTGTTGACCAGGATGGTCTCAATCTCTTGACCTCGTGATCCACCCTCCTCGGCCTCCCAAAGTGCTGGGATTATAGGCGTGAGCCACTGCGCCCAGCCTCCCTGTTACTTTTTTTACATAGACAAGGTTAAAACCACCTGCCTGAGCCTCAGCAATTGTGGATGCCCCTCCCCGCACCAAGCTCGAACGTCACAGGTTAAGCTCAGACTGCTGTGCTCTTTGCAAGAATTTCAAGCCAGTGGATCTTAGCTTGCTGGTCTTCATGGGGTGGGACCCGCTGAGCCAGATTGCTTGGCTCCCTAGCTTCAGCCGCCTATTTCAGGAGAAGGAGCGGTTCTGTCTCACTGGCATTCCAGGCACCACTGGGTTATGAAAAAAAAAAAAAATGCTGCAGCTAGCTTAGTGTCTTCCCAAATGGCCACCCAGTTTTGTACTGGAAACTCAGGCGCTGGAGGGAATCTCCTGGTCTGCAGGTTGTGAAGACCATGGGAAAAGCACAGTATCTGAGCCAGAGTGTCAGTGTGCCAGGAAAAGTCCCTAATGGCTTCCCTTGGTTAGGAGAGGGAGTTATCCGGCCCCTGGCACTTCTAGGGTAAGGCAACAGCCCCACCCTGCTTTGGCTCACCCTCCTTGGGCTGCGCTGTACCCACTGTCTAACCAGTTGCAATGAGATGAACCAGGTACCTCAGTTGCAAATGTGGAGATCACCCATCCTCTGCATCACTCTAGCTGGGAGCTGCATGCTGGAGCTGTTCCTATTCCTAATTTTTGTATTTCTAATTAGAGACAGGTTTTCACCATGTTGGCCAGGATGGCCTCAATCTCCTGACTTCATGATCCACCCGCCTCAGCTTCCCAAAGGACTGGGATTACAGGCATGAGCAACCTTGCCCGGTCTCCCTCGCTGTTTTTCAATTATTATTATTGTTTTAGTCAGGGTTCTCTAAAGGTACAGAACTAATAGGATGCATACACATGGGAGTTAAGTATTAACTTACATGATCACAAGGTCCCACAACAGGCTGTCTGCATGCCGAAGAGCAACGATAGCTAGTCTGAGTCCCAAAACCGAAACCTGACATTGGAGTCCGATGTTTGAGGACAGGAAGCATCCAGCACAGGAGAAAGATGTGGACAGGGAGGCTAGGCCAGTCTCTCCTTTTCATGTTTTTCATATTTGCTGGCAGCTGCTTAGCTTGTGCCCACCAGATTAAGAGTGGATCTACCTTCCCCAGTCCACTGACTCAAATGTTAATCTCGTTTGGTAACACCCCCAGAGACACACCCAGGATCAATACTTTGTCTCTATCAATCAAGTTTACACTCAGTATAACCATCACAATTATTTTTTTTTCTTGTGTTAGGGTCTCATTCTGTAGCTTAGGCTGGAGGGTAGTGGTGCAAATATGGCTCACTGCAGCCTCAGACTCCTGTGCTCAAGTGATTCTCCCACCTCAGTTTTTAAGTAGCTGGCACCACAGGCTCATGCCACCACACTTGGCTGATTTTTAAAAATTTTTTGTAGAGACAGGGTCTCCCTATGATGCCTAGGCTGGTCTTGAACTCCTGGGCTCCAGCAATCCACCCACCTCGGCCTCCCAGAGTGCTGGGATTACAAATGTGAGCCACTGCATCTGGCCTATTTAATTTTTTTTTTAGAGATGGGGAAATGGATTTTGTGAAGGGTCTCCCCATTGGATAACTAGAAAGTCAGAAGCCAGCTCTCCTGGTTTTGAGTCTTGATCTAGGTAGGTCTGAAGTCTGCATGCCTGGGCTGGCCTGAGGAATAGAGGGGAGGCTGTGGTGAGGGGGAAGATGCCTATTCTGGGAGGGCTGGGCCTGTTGCTGGAGACATGGGGTTCACGCCCCACCCTCCCGGGCAGAGATGGAGACTGGTGAGCAGCACACCTTCCAACAAGGTGATGCAGGAAACAGCCTGTAAGTGATGGGTTCCTTGAAATTACCAATAAATAATCTTTAAAATAAGCCTAGATTTGTTCTCCCTGAGGTGTGGCAGAACATTACCTGGACAAAGTCTTAGGAGCTTTTGGCAGAGAGAAGGCAGTCTGGTTTAAGGTGGGCATTTCAATGCAGGGACTTCATTAAACTTGGGTGAGGAGCATCGTACCTCATGCCTATAATAGTTCAGATTAATATAATACAGGAAGGCAAGGGTTTAGAGGCAAGGATGTTGAAGAGTCTTGGGGAATGAACTGTCTTTTCATGTTTCCTATTTAATCATTGAACACTGGCTGGGAATGGTAGCTCATGCCTATAATAATTCCAGCACTTTGGGAGGACGAGATGGGCAGATCACTTGAGGTCGGGAGTTTGAGACCAGCCTGGCCAACATGGAGAAACCCCGTCTCTACTAAAAATACAAAAATTATCTGGGTGTGGTGGCACATGCCTGTAATCCCAGCTATTTGGGAGACTGAGGCATGAGAATCACTTGAACCTGAGAGGCGTCACTTACATCGAGCCGATAACATGCCATTACGCTCCAACCTGGGCAACAGAGTGAGACTCCGTCTCAAAAAAAACAAACGTGAATAATCAAACACTTTGATGTTCATGTAAATCAGGACTTTTCAGTATCAGCCCTTTTGACATTTGGGGCTAAATAATCCTTTGTGGGGCAAGGGGTGCTCTCCTGTGCATTGCAGGATGTTTAACAGCATCCCTGGCCTCTACTCAGTAGATGTGGGTAGCACCATCCCAGTCTGACAACCTCAGATGTCGCCAAATGTCCCAGGAGAGGGGGGTGCATTTAGATTTTAAGGAGTCTTTCAGAAAGTTCCTGGAATGAATAAAGTCATTTGCAACTTTTATCCTTCTTGCCAAGAGTTTCCTATAATAGTAAAGTCGCATTGATAAACACCATTGAAGAGTAGAGTGATATTCACACAGACTAAACGCCCGTTGGGGAAGCCAGTGTAGGCGTGCACTCACTCCCTCGGTCAGCCTCCTGCCTTGCCTCTCCCAGTTCTGTTGGGATTGGACTTCAGTCTCCCAGTCTCCTATTCATGGTCAGCTTTGGTCCTAGAAGAGATTGCATCTCTGAAGTGGAGAACCAGGCTGGGCGCGGTGGCTCACACCTGTAATCCCAGCACTTTGGGAGGCTGCGGCCGGCCGATCACTTGAGATCAGAAGTTTGAAACCAGCCTGGCCAACATGGCAAAACCCCATCTCTACTAAAATACAAAAAATTAGCCAGGCACAGTGGTGTGTGCCTGTGGTCCTAGCTACTGGGGAGGCTGAGGCAGGAGAATCGCTTGAACCCAGGAGGCAGAGGTTGCAGTGAACAGAGATCACACCACTGCAAAGAGCAAGGAAAAAAAAAGTCAAGAACCAGTAGCCGGGGCCCAAAGTGGCTCCGGCCGGATGTCGTGGCGCTTGCGAAGGCGAGGCCAAGACTTCAAGGCCAACCAACCTCAGCAACCTTACAAGCTCTCATTGATTGGCAAAAAAAAAAAAAAAAAAAAAGAACTAGTAGCTTCTAATAAATGAAGAGAAAACCAGCTAAGGTTTGTTGAGCCTTTATCTGAGCACAATAGACTTCTGGCTACCCTAGGGAAGTGTAACCACCCAAGGGCTTCACCTTGCCCAGGTGTGGACAGAGCTGATTCATCAAGACAGGGGAACTGCAATTGAGAAAGAGTAGTTTACATAGAGCGGGTGCGGGTGCGGGAGACTGGAGTTTTATTATTACCCAAGCACTGAGGGGAGCAGAGTTTTTAAGGATAACTTGGTGGGTTGGAAGCCAGTGAACCAGAAGTGCTGATTGGTCAGAGGTGAATCACATCAAACCTGTCTTGTGCTTGGTAAGTACCTGGGTGGAGGCCACAAGGTCAGATGAGCCGGTTTATTGATCTGGGTGGGGCCAGCTGATCCATCAAGTGCAGGGTCTGCAAAATATCTCAAGCACTGATCTTTGGAGAAGTTTAGGGAGGGTCGGAATCTTACAGCCTCCAGCTGCATGACTCCTAAACCATAATTTCTAATCTTGTGGTTAATGTTAGCCCTACAAAGGCAATCCAGTCCCCAGGAATAAGAAAGTCTGCTTTGGGAAAGGGCTGTTACCGCCTTTGTTTTTTGTTTTTTCTGAGATGGAGTCTCACTCACCCAGTCTGGAGTGCAATGGCGTGATCTTGGCTCACTGCAACCTCCTCCACCGCCTGGGTTCAAGCACTTCTCGTGTCTCAGCCTCCCAAGTAGCTTGGACTACAGGCACATGCCACCATGCCCAGCTAATTTTTTTTGTAATTTTAGTAGAGATGGGGTTTCATCATGTTGGCCAGGCTGTAGTCTTTGTTTAAACTATAACTAAGTTTCTCCCAAAGTTAGTTTGGCCTAGACCCAAGAATGAACAAGGATAGCTTGGAGGTTAGAAGCAAGATAGAGTCAGTTAAGTTAGATCTCTTTCACTGTCTCAGCCATAATTTCTGCAAAGGCGGTTTCAAAAAGTATCCTCACCCATTTCTGAGCTGAGGCTCAGAAAAGAAGAGGACCACTCCTGCCACTCAGTTAGTAATCGTGTTAAAGGAAAAAACAATGCTTCATGGCACTCATTGAAGATAGTTAGGCAAACTTTATTAAAGGAGAGCCTATGAAGATGGCTATAGAAACCATTGCAATGGGTTGCTACAGGTGGGGAGAGATTGGGAGATTGAGCTCAACTCCAAACACAGCATGGGCAAGTAGGAGTGTATAGCCAGGGAGCAGCCAAGGGGCAGAGGTGGGTGTGTGCATGGAAATTACTAAGAGGAAACATGGGGGAAGGGGATATCCTGATGAAACTGACCTGACAGGATTCTTGTTGAATGTAGGAAGGGTGATCAGACATTACCTGCAGTGTGGTGGAGGATGAAGAACGTGATTAGATATTGTCAACCTAAAAGGAAGAGGCTGAGTCACAAAATATAAAGAGTTTACTTGAGCCAAACTGAGAACAGCTGCCTGGAAGACTCAGACCCAAGTAACCCCTGGATGTGAGCTTGGTCTGGCCTTTGTTACAAGCAGGTTTTTAAAGGGCTAGGGAGCAGGCTGATGCAAAGTTGTTTGTTGACTGGGTCTGGTGGCTCACGCCTGTAATCCCAACACTTTGGGAGGCCAAGGCAGATCACGAGGTCAAGAGATGGAGACCATCCTAACCAACATGGTGAAACCTTGTCTCTACTAAAAATACAAAAATTAGCTGGGCGTGGTGGTGTAATCCTGTAGTCCCAGCTACTGGGGAGGCTGAGGCAGGAGAATCGCTTGAACCCAGGAGGTGGAGGTTGCAGTGAGCCAAGATTGCGCCATTGCACTCCAGCCTGGGCAACAAGAGAGAGCCTCCATCTCAAAACAAACAAACAAAAACAAAAAAATGTTGTTTGTCAGGAATTCTCATTGGTTGACAGAAATAGCATTGATTAGTGATTGGCTATACATTGTTAAGCTATAGGCCGTGGGTAGCAACTCCCAGGGTAGCATTATTAGGCTAATTTATAGCTACTTATGGCAATAGCAAGCCATTCATCAAGAGAGGAATGCATAGCTCAAAGCAGGTAGTTAGGACATGATTGCTTGTCTTATTTTAGAGTCTCTCTGGGAGTGAAAATTTAAAAGAACTTACTTCCTTAAATAAAAGTGATCAGGGCCAGCACGGTGGCCCACACCTGTAATCCCAGTGCTTTGAGAGGCTGAGGCAGGCAGATCACCTGAGGTCAGAAGTTCAAGACCAGCCTGGCCAACATGGTGAAACCCTGTCTCTACTAAAAATACAAAAAAATTAGGTCAGGCACGGTAGCTCAGGCCTGTAATCCCAGCACTTTGGAGGCTGAGGCAGGTGGATCACCTGAGGTCAGGAGTTCGAGACCAGCCTCACCAACATGGAGAAA
Source organism: Saguinus oedipus (assembly GCA_031835075.1). NCBI lineage: Eukaryota > Metazoa > Chordata > Mammalia > Primates > Cebidae > Saguinus > Saguinus oedipus. The sequence continues at coordinate 38,641,008 of CM063183.1, forward strand.
CCCTGTCTCTACTAAAAATGTAAAAAATTAGCCAGGCATGGTGGCACATGCCTGTAATCCCTGCTATTCGGGAAGGCTAAAGCAGGAGAATAGTTTGAACCTGGGAGGTGGAGGTTGTGGCAAGCTGAGATCGCACCGTTGCACTCCAGCCTGGGCAACAAGAATAAAAACTCCATCTCAAAAAAAAAAAAAAAAAAAAAATTAGGCCGGGCGTGGTGGCTCAAGCCTGTAATCCCAGCACTTTGGGAGGCCGAGGCGGGTGGATCACGAGGTCAAGAGAACAAGACCACCCTGGTCAACATGGTGAAACCCCATCTCTACTAAAGATACAAAAAATTAGCTGGGCATGGTGGCGCATGCCTGTAATCCCAGCTACTCAGGAGGCTGAGGCAGGAGAATTGCCTGAACCCAGGAGGCGGAGGTTGTGGTGAGCCGAGATCGCGCCATTGCACTCCAGCCTGGGTAACAAAAGCGAAACTCCATCTCAAAAAAAAAAAAAAAAAAAAAAAATTAGCCAGGTGTGGTGGTCCGCACCTGTAATCATAGCTGCTGGGGAGGCTGAGGCAGGAGAATCACTTGAACCTGGGAGGCAGAGGTTGCAGTGAGCCAAGAGATTGTGCCCTTGTATTCCAAACTGGGCAACAGAAGGGAAACTTCATCTCAAAAAAAAAAAAAAGTGATCAGATATCAAGAGTGGGAGTTCTTGCTCAACTGACTTAGGATTCTTGTAAAAATTGGATAATGCAAGTGAGGCACCATGGCCAAAGTGGGAGGATCATTTGAGGCCAGGAGTTCAAAACCACCTTGGGCTGAGACTCCCAGCTCCACCAAAAGAAAAAAAAATTTTTTTTTTTAACTAGCTGGGTGTAGTAATGTGCACCTTAGTCCTGGCTACTTGGGAGGCTGAGGTGGGAGGATCCCTTGAGCCTAGGAGTTTGAGGCTGCAGAGATAACACAGAAGACCAAAAGTCAAGCCTAGTTGGAAAAAAAGCTCAGAAGTGCCTGAGTAGAGAGCTTGGTCAAGTAGAGAATTTTCATCAAAAGTAAGGCTGGAGGCCGGGCATGGTGACTCACGCCTGTAATCCAAGCACTTTGGGGGCCAAGGCAGGTGGATCACCTGAGGTCGGGATTTCAAAACCAGCCTGACCAAAATGGTGAAACCCCATCTTTATAAAAAAAATAAATAATAAACAAAAGTGAGACTGGAGTCCCAATGCAAGGGTCTTATTCCAAAATAGGGTTGCCAGATTTAGCAAAACTCTTGCGCTGGGCATATGCTTTAAAAAAAAAAAAAAGTATACCCTTCCACAAAAGATGGCCTAGAAAAAAAAGTACTATTTATTTATCTGAAATTCAAATTTAAATGCATGTCTCTTCTCAATACTCCCTCTCTGACCTCGCGTGGTGCTTGCCTTTGGGATCAGGGGAAAGGATGTGGGGGTGCTGGCCACTGAACTGGAGAACCCCGGGCCAGACCCGGTAGCCTAGGGACAGTGGGAAGATCAAAGAGGGGCAGCCCAGGCGCGCGAGCTTGTTCCGGTGTCTGGCAAAGAGTGCCCTCTGGTGGCCACACGGCGCCCTGCACCCGCAGCCAGCACAGCCCAAGCAGTCGGGAACAGGGCCTCTGCGGCAGACACCTGTTCTTGGTTCTTACCTCTACTGAGAGCAGAGGTCTGCTCCAGCAGGCACTGTAGAGAAAGAAGCTGGGAGGACGGGCCAAGTTAAGAGCCACTGGGATAGATTTTTCAAACCAGTCGGCTGGACTGGGGGCTCTGATCCGCTCTCCGCCAAGGGTCAGCTACTCTGTCGCCCCCAGGTGGCTGATCTGCAAAAGGCAGATCGTCGAGCCCCTGAATTTTCAAGGCCGGAAGGAGCAAACCGCTGATACCTGCCCTTCCTCAACCCACCTCCCCGCCGCCCCACCCTCCCTGGCCCCTCTGCTCACTTCCAAAGTGAGGGAAGTCAAATCAAAACTGAGGGCAAGCCGCTGCAGTGGCGCGCGCCTGTAGTCCCAGCCACACCGGAGGGAGTGGGAAGAGGAGGGAAATCGCTTGACCCCAGAACTTCCAGACTGCTGAGCGCTCTGAACAGGCCTGTGAACAACCACTACACTCCACCCTGGGCAAAACAGCCGGATCCTCGATCCTGTTTCTTTCTTTCTTTCTTTCTTTCTTTATTAAGACGGAGTTTCGCTCTTGTTACCCAGGCTGGAGTGCAATGGCGCGATCTTGGCTCACCGCAACCTCTGCCTCCTGGGTTCAGGCAATTCTCCTACCTCAGCCTCCTGAGTAGCTGGGATTACAGGCACGCGCCACCGTGCCCAGCTAATTTTTTGTATTTTTAGTAGAGACAGGGTTTCACCATGTTGACCAGGATAGTCTCAATCTCTTGACCTCGTGATCCACCCGCCTCGGCCTCCCAAAGTGCTGGGATTACAGGCGTGAGCCACTGCGGCCGGCCTAGGATCCTGTTTCTAAACAGGCGAATAAATGAATGAATATAATAAGAAAGAATAAACGTCCGGGCACGGTGGCTCATGCCTGTAATCCCAGCATTTTGGGAGGCTGAGGTGGCTGAATCACAAGGTAAGGAGTTTGAGACCAGCCTGGCCAACACAGGAAAACCCTGTCTGTACTAAAAATACAAAAATTAGCCAGATATGGTGGCATGTACCTGTAGTCCCAGCTACCTGAGAGGCTGAGGCAAGAGAATCATTTGAACCCGGGAGGTAGAGGTTGCAGTGAGCCAAGATGGTGGCCATTGCACTCCAGCCTGGGCAACAGAGCAAGACTCTGTCTCAAAAAAAAAAAAAAAAGACAAAAACATAACAAAATTAAAAAAAAAAAAAACGAAACACGAAACACTAAGGGCAGCATCAAGAAGGAGTTCATTATTAAAACCAGCCAGGGTGAGTCCCTTTCTGGGGTGGAGGACTGATGTGAAACTGCCTTTCAGTCTATCAGGTTGATCATCCAGGGTCCACATGTATGATGTGGGACACATTTCTTCCCCAGATTTTCACTGTGCTCTCCTGTGCCCCAGGATATTTCAAGTTCTATAAGGTGTCAAGGTTGTGTAGAGGAGAAAAAGTATCTTTGCCTCACCCATTGAGAGATTCATGCCTATAACAAAAGACATTAACTAGAGAAAAGCATCATAAATTTATTTGTTTTTGTTTTGGGATGAAGTCTCACTCTGTCACCCAGACTGGAGTGCAATGGCGCTATCTCTCCTCACCGCAACCTCTGCTTCCTGGGTTCAAGCGATTCTCCTGCCTCAACCTCCTGAGTAGCTAGGACTACAGGTGTGTACCACCATGCCCCACTAATTTTTGTATTTTTAGTAGAGATGGGATTTCACCATGTTGGCCAGGCTGGTCTTGAGCTTCTGACCTCAGGTGATTCACCCACCTCGGACTCCCAAGGTGTTGGAATTATAGGCTTGAGCTACCACACCTGGCTCATAAATTTATTTAACCAAAGTTTTAGTGACATGGGAACCTTTGGAATTAAGGCCCAAAGGCCAGGGAAGTCCAGAAGTGGGGGCTCACGCCTATAATTCCAGCACTTTGGGAGGCCCAGGCAGGCGGATAACTTGAGGTCAGGAATTTGAGACCAGCCTGACCAAAACAGTGAAAGCTTTCTCTACTAAAAATACAAAATTAGCTAGGTGTGGTGGTGAACATCTATAATCCCAGCGACTCGGGAGGCTGAGGTGGGAGTATCCCTTGAACCCTGGAGGCGGAGGTTGTGGAGAGCTGAGATTGCACCACTGCACTGCACTCCAACCTGGGTGACAGAGCAAGACTCTGTCTCAAAACAAAAACAAAGATCAGGGAAATCTGTGTATTTTTATGCCAAGGTTTGATGAATAGTCACATAGAAATGTGACTGGACAAAAGGGGGTATGACTTTAAAGTAATAAGATTAGGAGGGGCTCAGCTAGGCTTGTTGGTTCCAATTCTTTCGTGTCTCTGTATGATACTCCTGCTCTCTGGGTATGGGGTAGAACACCTGTCACAAGAAGATCTTCAGGGGAGAAGGGAGGAGGTCAGAGAGTGACCTTGCTAGTTTTTACAATTTGTTTCCAGGAAGAGGAGCTCTAATTTCTCTGACCCACTTCAAGAGAGAAAGGGGAATGGGAGAAAGGAAGGTAGGAGAAGTTCAGAGAGAACTTGTTTGTGCAGCCCTCTCATCTCCTTAGGCTCAAACTACTCTGCATGCCAAGGTGCCATACTTTGGGGTGTCATGTTCTGAGCCCAGACAGTTGCAAACATGGTCCACATGGGCCCTGTTTTCTTAAGGCTGTTGGGGAGAAAGGGGTGGACATAAACAGTAACACATTACAGGCATGGTGGCTCATGCCTGTAATCTTGGCACTTTGGGAGGCTGAGGTGGGCAGACTGCATAAGCTCAGGAGTTTAAGACCAGTTTGGGCAACATGGCAAAACTCCATCTCTATAAAAAATACAAAAATTAGCTCAGCATGGTGGTGGGTGCCTGTAATTCCAGCTACTCAGGAGGCTGAGGCAGGAGAATCACTTGAACCTGGGAGGCAGAGGTTGCAGTGAGCCGAGATCACACCACTGCATTCCAGCCTGGGTGACAAACTAAGATCCTGTCTCAAATCAAAAACAAAAATAGTCACACAGCACAGAGAGTGCCAAAGAGGCATGTCCCACTTCCCAACCCAGGCTCTAAGGAAACCCACCTGCTGGCCCTTTCCTCTGAGAACTGCCGAGACCAGAATCCTGTGGGAGGTACAAGAAGTCTTCCCAGGGTCCTCCTCCATCAGCCAGCTTTTCACACTCTTTGTCTGTGTACTTGGTGCTGGATGCCTCACTGGCCATGCCAGCTTGGCCAGAGCTCACTCTGCCATCTCTGTGTATGGCCCAGGGCCCTGTAGAACTCTGAAGGTCTCACACATGGTCCCTGGGCTGCTTACCTCCCTTCTGCCCTGCCATATCCACTTTCCCCACAATGGTGTTGGGCTTTTTGGAAGGTGTTTAGGCTATGAGGGCTCGGCGCTCCTGGATGGATTAATAATGATTGAATTTAAAAGGGCTTGACAGAGGGAATTCATCTCTTTTTGCTCTTCCACATTCCTCTATGTGAGGACAGTGTTCCTCCACCGTGGATGATGCAGCATTCTAGGCGCCGTCTCAGAAGCAGAGACTGGACCTTAAGACAATAAAGCTGCTGCTGCCAAAAGAAAAAGAAAAACAAGCTGCTGTTGCCTTGATCTTGAACTTACCAGCCTCCAGAACTGTGAGAAATACATTTTAGCTCTTTATAAATTACCTAGTCTGTGGTATTCTGTCACAGTAGTATAAAATGAACTAAGACATAGTGACCTAAAATAATAACATTTATTGTTGTGCATAATTCTGTAGGTTGGCCTTATGGTTTTTCTGGTCTCAGGTTGTTTTTGTTTGTGTGTGTGTGTGTGTGTGTGTGTGTGTGTGTGTGTTTGAGACAGAGTCTTGCTCTGTCACCCAGGCTGGAGTACAGTGGCAAGATCTCAGCTTACTGCAACCTCCGCCTCCCAGGCTCAAGCAATTCTTGCTCCTCAGCCTCCCTAGTAGATGGGACTACAGGTGCCTGCCACCATACCTGGCTAATTGTTTGTTTTTTTTTGACAGAGTCTCACTCTGCAACCCAGGCTGGAGCGCAGTGGTATAATCTTGGCTCACTGCAACCCCTACCTCCCAGATTCAAGCAATTCTCATAATTTTTGTATTTTTCAGTAGAGACAGGGTTTTGCCATGTTGGCCAGGCTGATCTTGAACTCCTGGCCTCAAGTGATCCTCCCGCCTCAGCCTGCCAAAGTGCTAAGATTGGCCGGGTGCGGTGGCTCATACCTGTAATCCTAGCATTTGGGAGGCCAAGGTGGGTGGATCACCTGAGGTCAGGAATTCAAGACCAGCCTGGCCATCATGGTGAAACTCCATCTTTATAAAAAAATAAAAATTAAAAATTAAAAAAACAAAGTGCTAAGATTACAGGTGTAAGCCACCACACCTGGCTGTCAGATTTCTTATTTATGTGTCTCAGCTGCAGGTCAGACTGCTGATCTTGGTTGGGCTCCTTCATACATCTGAGGGTCAGCTGCTCTGGATGTGCTCTGCTAGGCTGACTCAGATCTCCTCCACATTCCTCTCCCATCCCTCATCTTGCCAGCAGACTAGTGGGCTGTATTCTCATGGCAGTGGCAGGAGGCCAAGAAAGAACAAGCCCAGTTGTATGGGAAGGTAAGAGGAAGCTCACATGTGCTTTTCAAACCTCTGCTAACATCTTATTGACCATAGCCAGTCACATGGTGAGCCAGAGACAAAGTGGGAGGGGCTTACAAAATTACAGGGAAAAAAAGGCCATTGAATTGGGGGCCATTAAGGTAATCTGCTTGCCATAAGGGCTGAATATACACAGACATTGTTTTTGAGTGTTAAGTGTACGTGGTAAAGAAGCCTTTAAAGCCTGAAGTGCAATGGAGAAGAGAAATACATAAATAAATAAGTAAAATTAGAAAGTTGGTCCCTGAAGAAAAAAGTGTGATTGGTGCACAGATGAGAGTAACAAGTGAGGCCAGGCACAGCGGCTCACACCTATAATCCTAGCACTTTGGGAGGCCAAGGTGGCAGATCACATGAGGTCAGGAGTTTGAGACCAGCCTGGCCAACATGGTGAAACCCCATCTCTACTACAAATACAAAAATCAGCCAGGCGTAGTGGTGGGGGCCTATAATCCCAGCTACTAGGAAGCTGAGGCAGGAGAATCCCTTGAACCCAGAAGGCAGAGGTTGCAGTGAGCCAAGATTGTGCCACTGCACTTCAGACTGGTCGACAGACAGAGATTGTGTCTCAAAAAAAAAAAAAAAGTTGGGGGAGTAACAAGTGAGACCTTAGATTGCAGAAGACATGAAGGATGAGAAGGGGCCAGCAATGTAAAGTTGGGGACAGGGAGCACTGGACAGAGGACAACACCAGTGCAGAGGCTCTGAGATGGGAAAGAGGCTCTGAGCCTGGCCAGAGTACCATGAACCAGGAAAGTGAAGGCATAAAATAAGATTGGAGAATTAACAAGGACCAGCAGTGAAACGTTTGTATTATATTCCTCGTGTGATGGGTGGGAAGTTCTAATGGGAGAGGGAAGTGATACTATTTGATGTGTGCTCTGGCTGTTATACAGAAAATGGATGAAGGCCAGGCATTGTGGCTCACATCTGTAATCCCAGCACTTTGGGAGGCCAAGGTAGGAGGATCACTTGAGCCCAGGAGTTTGAGACCAGCCTGGGTAAAACAGTGAGACCCTGCTTCCACAAAGAATTTTAAAATTAGCCAGGCATAGTGGCTTGTACCTATAGTGCCACTACTTGGGAGGCTGAGACAGGAGGAATGCTTGAGTCCAGGAGTTTGAGGCTATAATGAGCTATGATTGCACCAGCCCTGGGCAACAGAGTGTGACCCCATCTCTAAAAAAAATTTAAAGATTAATAAAAGAGCTGGGTGCAGTGGCTCACACCTGTAATCCCAGCACTTGGGGAGGCCAAGGCAGTGGATCACTTGAGGTCAGGAGTTCAAGACCAGGCTGACTAACGTAGTGAAACCCCATGTCTACTAAAAATACAAAAATATAATTCCAGCTACATGGGAGGCTGAGGCAGGAGAATCGCTTGAACCCTGGAGGCAGAAATTGTAGTGAGCCAAGATCTCGCCATTGCACTCCAGTTGCTCTTGGGCAAGAAGAGCAAAACTCAGTCTCAAAGAAAAAGAAAGCTGGGTGCATTGACTCATGCCTGTAATCCCAGCACTTTGGGAGGCCAAGGTGGGTGGATCACGAGGTCAGAAGATCAAGACTATCCTGGCCAACATGTCACCACTAACTTCACTCTACTAAAAATAAAAAAATTAGCTGAGCATGGTGGCATGCGCCTGTAGTCCCAGCTACTCAGCCGGTGCTTGTAACCCCAGCTGCTAGGGAGGCTGAGACAGGAAAATTGCTTGAACCCAGGAGGCAGAGGTTGCAGTGAGCTGAGATAGTGCCACTGCACTCCAGCCTGGGCCACAGAGCAAGACTCCATCTCAGAAAAAGAAAAGAAAAGAAAATGGATGAATGTTAGGAAGATGATAGCAAAAGCAGGGAGCCATGTTAGGAGAATTCTGAGTAACAGGGAGAAGAGAAGAGACAGTTTTGTTCTATGTGTGGAGGTGGAACTGCCTGATGTTGCTGAGGCTTTGTCTGTGAAGGGCAAGGGAGTCTGACTACTTGGTCTCTGGCTTGAGCAACTGGATGAATAGAGGTATGTCACTACCCAAGATGGAGAAGATGGTGGAGGACAGATTAGAGGAGGGGAGATCAGGAGTTCATCTTTTAGGCTGGGCGCAGTGGCTCACGCCTATAATCCCAGCACTTTGGGAGGCCGAGGAGGGTGGATCACAAGGTCAAGAGATCGAGACCATCCTGGTCAACAAGATGAAACCCTGTCTCTACTAAAAAATATTTTAAAAAATTAGCTGGGCAAGGTGGTACGAGCCTGTAGTCCTAGCTACTCGGGAGGCTGAGGCAGGAGAATTGCTTGAACCCAGGAGGCAGAGGTTGCAGTGAGCCGAGATCATGCCATTGCACTCCAGTGTGGGTAACAAGAGCGAAACTCCATCTCAAAAAAAAAAAAAAAGTTCATCTTTTTTTTAAAGATGGGGTTTCACCATGTTGGCCAGAGTGGTCTCAAACTCCTGACTTCAGGTGATCCACCCAGCTTAGCCTCCCAAAGCGCTGGGATTACAGGCGTGAGCCACCGTGCCCGGCCTAAGAGTTCATCTTAAGGTCGAGTACAATGGCTTACACCTGTAATCCTAGCACTTTGGGAGGCCTAGGTGGGTGGATGGCTTGAGCCCAGGAGTTCAAGACCAGCCTGGGCAACCTGATGAAACCCTGTCTATACAGAAACTAGCCAGGAATGGTGGCATACAGCTGTGGTCCCAACTACTTGGGAGGCTGTGGTAGGAGGATTGCTTGAGCCTGGGAGGAGAAGGTTGCAATGCACTGAGATTTGGCCAATGCACTCCGACCTGAATACAGAGATGAGACCCTGTCTCAAAAAAAAAAAAAAATTCTGTAGGAAGAAGACCCCAAAAGTGCCGAGGCAGGAGCCAAAAGCCTCAGCCTATTTCCATATAAATAATGGAGAAGAAAGTAACTAGAAATATAACATATAACCATAGTAGTTATTAGTTATTCACAGGTGATCTTCATTCTTTTTTTTTTTTTTTTAAGACATTTATTCAGCGTCATGATCGGACTACTACATTTAGCAATCAACAGCATGAGTGCAAAAAAAAAAGAGAAAAAGAAAAAAATCTACATTAAAACCCTTTGTTGGAATGCTTTACACTTTCCACAGAACAGAAACTAAAATAACCTGTTATACAATTAGTCACAAATACAGTCCTGGAGTTTTTTGCCCATACACAGGAGTATTTGTCTAAATCGTGTCTTCTTTGTAGCAGCTAGGCCCTGCTGCCACTGTGCTTGGCTCAGTTAGCAAATATGTTGTAACCTGTAGCTTCCCTGTCACTTCTCTGGCTCTCCTCTCCTGCTAAGCTTTGTTTCCTAATTAAAAACTTCTGCCACTGCCATAGCTACTGCTGCTACTGGAACTGCCATAGCCACCTTGGTTTCGTGATTTGGCAAAGTATTGGCCGCCACCACCATAGGGGCCAGAGCTTCTGCCTCCAAAGTTTCCTCCCTTCATCGGTCCAAAATTTGAAGACTGATTGTTGTAACTGCCAAAATCATTGTTAGCTTCCACCACCTCCAAAATTGCCTCCACCACCACTGCCAAAGCCATCTCTGCCTCCATAGTTATAGCTGTCATAGCTGCCTCTCCCGCCATAGCCACTTCTCTGGTTTCCATAACCCTGTCCACCACTTCCATAGCCTCTGTTTCCTCTGGAGTAACCAGGGCTGCCTCCTCCATAACCACCATCATTACCATATCCATTATAGCCATCCCCACTGCCACCATATCGACCACCACCACGGCTGCCACCAAAGCTACTACCAACACTGAAGTTTCCTCCATGACCAAAGTTGTCATTCCCACCGAAACCACCTCCATGACCACCACCAAAGTTTCCAGAACCACTTTGACCTCTTTGGCTGAAGCACTAGCCATCTCTTGCTTTGACAGGGCTTTCCTAATTTCCCAGCTGTGGCCATTCACCGTATGGCATTTCTGAATGACAATCTTATCCACGGAGTCATGGTCATCAAAGGTTACCAAGGCAAAGCCCCTTTTCTTGCCACTGCCTCGGTCAGTCATGATTTCAATCACTTCAATTTTTCCATACTGTTCAAAATAATCTCTTAGGTGATATTCTTCAGTGTCTTCTTTAATGCCACCAACGAATATTTTTTTCACAGTTAAATGGGCACCTGATCTTTGAGAATCTTCTCTTGAGACAGCTCTCTTCAGTTCCACAACCGTTCCATCCACTTTGTGTGGCCTTGCATTCATAGCTGCATCCACCTCCTCCACAGTTGCATAGCTGACAAACCCAAAGCCCCTGGAGCGCTTGGTGTTTGGATCTCTCATTACCACACAGTCTGGGAGTGTTCCCCATTGCTCAAAATGGTTCCTCAGGCTCACATTGGTTGTTTCAAAGCTCAACCCTCCAATGAAGAGCTTCCTCAGCTGTTCCGGCTCTTTAGGAGACTGACTTAGACATGATAGCAGGGAGAAAAGAGACTTTAATGATGCTTCTTCTGAGGTGTCCACAGGCAAAAAGGAGATCTTAATTCTTTTACTAATGCCTCTCAGGTTGCAAGTGTGAACCTGGGGCAACATTGTGAAATGAATGACTCTAAGGCAAGTTGCTTTAAGTCCTCTGTCATGCCAGCATAAGGGCTGCTGGAGGGCACCTTGGCTGTGCGGCAGCGCCAGCGCTGGGAAAGCTCCCGCTGTTTAGTCAGCTAGGGAAGGAGATGTCCAAAATGGCTGAGACATCTCCTTCCTCGGAGTTAGGAGAAAAACGTTTCTCCAAGCTCTTGCAGTAGGCCTGACGCTGTGAGGTGGGCCTGCAGACATCCAGGGGCTTGTTTCTATGTGAAGCTGTGTGTCAGTGGTCAAGTTCCGTGTCAACCTCATGATCCACTTCTGCACCTGGTTCCTTTTTTCTTGTAAGAATTAATCAGGGCCAGGCTCAGTAGCTCAAGCCTGTAATCCCAGCACTTTGGGAGGCTGAGGCAGGTGGATCACGAGGTCAAGAGATCGAGACCATCCTGGTCAACATGGTGAAACCCCCGTCTCTATTAAAAATACAAAAAATTAGCTGGGCATGGTGGTGCGTGCCTGTAATCCCAGCTACTCAGGAGACTGAGGCAGGAGAATTGCCTGAACCCAGGAGGTGGAGGTTGTGGTGAGCTGTGATCGCGCCATTGCACTCCAGCCTGGGTAACAAGAGCGAAACTCAGTTTTTTTTTTTTTTTTTTTTTTTTTTTTTAAAGAATTAATCAGTAAAAGTAACGTAAATCTTAATGTCTTTGTGACAAGTATGAAAAAGTGCTGACAGGCCAGGCGCTGTGGCTCACGCCTGTAATCCCAGCACTTTGGGAGGCCGAGGTGGGTGGATCACGAGGTCAAGAGATCGAGACCATCCTGGTAAACATGGTGAAACCTCGTCTCTACTAAAAATACAACAAAAAATCAGCTGGGCATGGTGGCGCGTGCCTGTAATCCCAGCTACTCGGGAGGCTGAGGCGGGAGAATTGCCTGAACCCAGCAGGCGGAGGTTGCAGTGAGCTGAGATTGCGCCTTTGCACTCCAGCCTGGGTAACAAGAGCGAAACTGTCTGAAAGAAAAAAAAAAGTGCTGACCCATTTTGCTCCTTACCTCATCTTGACTACCTGAAAGTCTTGGCCACACATTTTACCCTGCCCCCAGTCACTGACCACCAAGGCCACACCCTATCCGCGCCCTACCCACCCTGCCCCCAGATTTGCAACTCAATAAAAGTGAGAGTGTCCAGGCATTGGGGCAACTGCTGGACTCCACCCTTTGGTTGGCAGTGGATCCCCAGGCCCAAACTCTCTTTTCTCTATCTCTGTGTCTTGTGTCTTATTTCTACAGTTTCTTCTCTGCACCAGCAGGGAGGGGCTCACAGAACCCTGTAGGGCTGGACCCTATAAAATTCAGCTTAAAATATGTTAAGTTTGAGATGTCACAGAGATAACCAGGCAGTTGGATCTAGGGGTCTGGAACTACCTTCTTCCTCTATGCCATTTGAGGTTGGGTCTTGCAAAGAAGGAAACTAAGTGGGTGGGGAAGAATTCATGACAATGGATTGGTGGGGGGTGAGTCTAGCAAGATAAGGGGCTTGAAAATGTCTTGATGAGCAAGCTGTTAGTCTTGATAGGTAAACTGTTTCGTTTACAATCTTCTCTTTCAGGAGCAGATCTTTCCTGGAGCAAGCAGCCAGGAAAAAATTTATTTTTGTTTGTTTGGTCCTAGTGTTATTTAACACAGGAACAAGAAAGTGTGTTCATTTCAGTTTATTTTTTGAGACTACCGAGGTTGGAGTGCAGTGGCATGATCTTGGCTCACTGCAACCTCGGCCTCTGGGTTTCCAGCAATTCTTGTGCCTCAGCCTCCCAAGTAGCTGGGATTACAGGCATGTACCACCACACCCAGCTAATGTTTTTTGTTTTTTTTTAATTTAAAGAGATGGTTTCACCATGTTGGCCAAGATGGTCTTGATCTCCTGAACTTGTGATCCGCCGGCCTCAGCCTCCCAAAGTGCTGGGATTACAGGCGTGAGCCACCTCGCCCAGCCAATGTTTGTATTTTTTTAATAAAGATGGGGTTGCCAGGCACGGTGGCTCAAGCCTGTAATCCCAGCACTTTGGGAGGCCAAGGCGGGTGGATCACAAGGTCAAGAGATCGAGACCATCCTAGTCAGCATGGTGAAACCCCGTCTCTACTAAAAATACAAAAAATTAGCTGGGCATGGTGGCGTGTGCCTGTAATCCCAGCTACTCAGGAGACTGAGGGAGGAGAATTGCCTGAACCCAGGAGGCGGAGGTTGCGGTGAGCCGAGATCGCGCCTTTGCACTCCAGCCTGGGTAACAAGAGCGAAACGCCGCCTCAAAAAAAATAAAAAATAAAGATGGGGTTTCACCATCATGGCCAGGCTGGTCTTGAACTCCTGACCTCAGGTGATCCACCCACCTCAGCCTCCCAAAGTGCTTTGATTATAGGCATGAGCCACTGCACCCGGCTTCATTTCAGTTCTAATCTTCATTAACTAAGTGTTCTCAGGCAAGCATGTTTTTTTCAGGCAAGCACCCTTTAATGATAAAAATAGTGATTACACAGTGCTTACCCTATGTCCAGCATCTCTAAGCTCTTTATGGGCATTAAGTAATTTAATTCACACACTATTATTTGCCCAATGTCATAGATGTGCCTCTTTTAAGCACAGACAGGTTAAGTAAGCTTACATAACTAGTAAGTGTGGGCCCCCCCATTCAAACTCTGAATTTCTCCCTCCCTCACTTAGCTGCTTAACTTCTCATTTTCTCCTTATATTGAAGGAGTCAGCCCTGAGGATAAGGAATGTTGGGGAAAAACTTTTCCTCTATACTCTTTAAGTTCAAGTACTATATATCTGCAAATTGGACTGACAAAAGATGGATTTACAAATTTGTTTATGCATGCAATGCTCATATGCACAGGAGTGCTCAATGATGCAGAGCTCAAAGGGCTGGTTAAAATTTGGGCCTATGTACTGTAGTAGGGGAAGTGGAAGGGGCAAGAAAAGGCTCCTGTGGGAAGAATGAATAGGTTTCTTTATGAAACACAAAATGAGTTTTTAGGAAAACAAGCTGGAGATAAAGTTTGTCATAACGCTTGCTTATGCAGGGGCTCATGGTCTTTCTATTATATCTTCATAGCTATGAAACTCCCCTAGAGAGGGAATTTGAAGTAGGTTTACCCTTGGTCTCGTTCCTGGTAGCTTCTGGAAGAAGGACTATATAGCTGTCTTCATTTCTCAAAGGTTTCTGCTTTTATAAAAATTAGCCTGTACTTGGCTGGACGTGGTGGATCACATCTGTAATCTCAGCACTTTGGGAGGCCAAGGCAGGTGGATCACTTGAGGCCAGAAGTTTGAGACTACTAGCCTGACCAACATGGAAAAATTCCATCTCTACTAAAAATACCAAAAATGAGCTAGGCATGGTGGTGGGTCCCTGTAATCCCAGCTACTTGGGAGGCTGAGGCAGAATTGTTTGAACCTTGGGGGCAGAGGTTGCAGTGAGCCGAGATCGCACCACTGCATTCCAGCCTGGGTGATGGAGTGAGACTCTGTCTTAAACAAACAAACAAACAAAAATTAGCCTGTGCCTGTATTTCTGGCTAGTGGGGGTGAGGGTGGGGTGCTGAGGTGAGAGGATGGCTTGAGCCTAGGAGGTCGAGGCTGCAATGAGCAACGATTGTGCCACTCCACTCTAGCCTGGATATGACAGCAAGATCCTGTCTCAAAAAAAAAAAAAGTTCTTTTTTTTTTTTTTTGAGACAGAGTTTCGCTCTTGTTACCCAGGCTGGAGTGCAATGGCGCGATCTCGGCTCACCACAACCTCTGCCTCCTGGGTTCAGGCAATTCTCCTGCCTCAGCCTCCTGAGTAGCTGGGATTACAGGCATGCGCCACCATGCCCAGCTAAATTTCTGTATTTTTAGTAAAGACGGTGTTTCACCATGTTGACCAGGATGGTCTGATCTCTTGACCTCGTGATCCACCCGCCTCCGCCTCCCAAAGTGCTGGGATTACAAGCTTGAGCCACCGAAAATTTCTTCTTTTAGTCAGATTTAGGAAGCCCCAAGAAGGCTTCTTTCTGCATCTATTGAATCTCAAATGTCTTCAGCTTAAAATAATCTTTATACACCAAATCAGGGATTCCAAGTGGGTCCGCACGGGGCTTATCCAGTTCCATCATACTTTGGCTAACTGTGAAATGGCAAAATGGCAAAGAGGGCAAAAGCATCCTGAGGGGAAGGGAAGGAGTTATATTTATAGGGCATACATTAGATGGCTGGCAGCTGTTTTCACTTCATCTCATTCCATCCTCCCGATACCCCCACGTAAGCAAATATTAGTGAATCCCCATTTATCAGATTAGGAGACCAAGGCTCAAGTACAAAAAATTTACCCAGGATGCCCAAGCTGTACCCGAGGTTGCCAGAATTGAGAACACATCTGCGTGGCCTCAGAGCAGGGCTGGTGCCCCAACAATGAAGGCAGAGGACAGGAATAGCCAGTTGGGAAGCAACACTAGAGCCACACTTTGGAGATCAGAGGCTGAGACCATATTGGAAAAGTACCTAGCAATTCCACCAGGATGGCTTTGGGGAGCTAATGAAATGCTGGTGTGAGCCCTCCCCATCTCTCTATCCCCCAGGGCCATTTGTTGTCCGAGACAATAATGGAAGTTTCCAGCCAGTTAGTCTACGTGGCTCATGTCTGTAATCCCAGCATTTTGGGAGGCTGAGGTGGGATGATCGCTTGAGCTCAGGAGTTTGAGACCAGGTTGGGCAACATAAGGAGACCCTATCTCATAAAAAAAAGTTTAAAAAATTAGCCAGGCATGGTGGTGGCGTGCCTGTAGTCCCCACTACTCAAGAGGCTGAGGCAGGAGGACTGCTTGAGTCCAGGAGGTTGAGGCTACAATGAGCTATGTTCACACCACTGGTGACAGAGCCAAACCGTGGCTCAAAAAATAAAAATAATAAAGGATGTTAGCCAGATTTCAGAGAAGATAGCTGGAGGTCCGTGAGGGGAGTGCCTCCAGACTATGGAACCCCTGAGGCCCATCTTCCCTCTCACCAAGTAGACCCTGGGCCTGTCTCCCCGGCCAGTCTCACAGAGCCTCCACCATACCTTGGGTACTTAGGGGAATACACAAGAGGCTTTGATTTCTGTTCCCTTGCTGCCCCAAAGGCAGACTGCAAGTGCTATTTCTTTCCACCTGATTTCCACAAAGTTTCTCCCCTTCTTTTTCCTGAGAATTGAGAAAGTTAAAATAAGCGAGGAATGAGAAATCTGAAACATGCTCTGCCATTCATCTGGCTGGGATAAACAAAGATAAAGCCAGCTACAAAGTTAAACAGGAAACCCAATCTCTCCCAAGGATAAACTGCCTCCCCAAAGTAGCATAAGGAATACTATTTTTTTTTAACTCTTGGCAATCTCAGAAATCTTGTTCTCCAAAGTCATAGGCTTTCAGAAACTTTGCTGGCTGAAATTATTCTTATTATTGATTTAGAGACAGGGTCTCAGTCTGTCACCCAGGCTGGAATGCTATGGTGCAATCACAGTTCACTGCAGCCTCGACCTCCCAGGTTCAAGTGATTCTTCCACAGCCTTGCCAGTAGTTGAGACTACAGGCATACATCACCATGCCCAACTGGTTTTTTATTTTTTGTAGAGAAATAATGCTGCCTAGGCTGCTCTTGAACTCCGGGGCTTAAGCAATCCTCCCACCTTGGCTTCCCAGTGTTGAGATTACAGGTACACATCACCATGCCCAGCTGGTTTATTTTTAATTTTTTTTTTGGTAGAGAAATAAGCTGGGCGTGGTGGCTCACACCTGCAATCCCAGCACTTTGGGAGACTGAGGTGGGTGGATCACAAGGTCAGGGGTTCGAGACAAGCCTGACCAACATGGTGGAACCCTGTCTCTAAAAAAAAAATTAATTAAAAATAAATAAAAAGAGAAATAACCATGCTGCCTAGGCTGATCTTGAACTCCTGGGCTTAAGTGATCCTCCCACCCTAGTCTCCCAGTGTTGACATTACAGACATAAACCACCTCTCCTGGCCTTGCTGTTTGAAATTATATGAGCAAAAATGAAACATCCCGCTTATGCCTGGAGCATCTTACTTTGACATAAAAACAGCTTTGATTTACAACCCAGGTGTATAACTTTAGATATATGGGATTTGTGGACATCACTCCACATCTATCTTAACTTTGTTGTTTCCAGGAAATGGGACCTTGGGTGCACTTTGTAGTCTAGCATTGTCTTTACATGCAGCTAGATTTGAGCTTTCAAAACACTGTTTCAGGGGCGGGTACGGTGGCTCATGCTTGTAATTCCAGCACTTTGGGAGACTGAGGTGGGCAGATCACGAGGTCAAGAGATCAAGACCATCCTGGCCAACACAGTGAAACCCTATCTCTACTAAAAATACAAAAAAAAAATAGCCAGGCATGGTGGCACATATCTGTGGGTCCCAGCTACTCGGGAGTCTGAGATGTAAGAATCACTTGAACCTAGGAGGCGGAGGTTGCAGTGAGCCAAGATTGCGCCACTGCACTCTAACCTGGTGACAGAGCAAGACTCTGTCTCAAAAAAAAAAAAAAAAAACCACTGTTTCAGGTAAATTTATCCTAAATTCTACCCTCCCCCAAAGCATATGAACAATTGTTTCCCTTTTTTAGTTCGGTGAGATGCCCCATGGTTCCTCTGCTGTGGATGCTCCTCCCTTGCAACTAGCAAAACAAACCCTGACTTTGGCAGACTACAGCCTTGTCCTTGGTGATTGTGAGCTGCTTGGGCTAGGACAGAACCCTCACAAAACATGACCCTTCTGTCTTCATCCTTGACTTTATCTCCCAAGGCCCAAGACAAAGACATAGATTGTTGGGTCAGCCTCTTCCTTGGACAGGCAGAGAGGGGAACACAGGACACTGAATTCTTCTGGAGAATACTTGTTTTCTTTCTTCTTCTGGGGGGTGTGTGTGTGTCTGTTTTGAGACGGGTCTCAAGGTAGGAGTGCAGTGCTCTGATCATAGCTCACTACAACCTCAAGCTCCTGGGAACAAGCAACCTTCCTGCCTTGAGCCTCCCAAGTGGAGAGTAGCTGGGACTACAGGCATGTGTCACCACTCCTAATTTTTTTTTTTTTTAATTTTTTTGTAGAGAAGCGGGGATCTCACTATGTTGTCTAGGCTGGTCTTAAACCTCTGGCCTCAAGTGATCCTTCTGTCTTGGCCTCCCAAAGTGTTGGGATTATAAGTGTGAGCTATTGTGCCTGGCCTGTTAGTGATTTCTTGGTATAACTGTCCAATTTGTTGAGGTTTATGGTGTGCCAGGCACTGGGTTGAGGGCTTCATAATGCCCTTTTACTCAATCCCATGAAGAAGTAGTGTTAATATCATCCCTATTTTACAGATTTAGAAACTGAGGCACAGGCTATATAACTTGCCTAGCAAGTTCATGCAGCTTAGTATGAACTGGGATGTGATGTTCACATCAGCTGGGATGTGAACACAAACTTTGAATACAGAGCTCTTAACCACTAGGTCAGAGGTTCCCAAACACCTAGAATATTTACTCCTTAGTACTTTTCCACCACATCTCCTAGGCCAAAACAACATCATTGATTGTTACACAATTTACTAAGTGTAATTTAGTAGCCATGTGAAAGAAATAATACATGTAAAAGAAAAATATTTTATTCCATTTTCAAAAAAAATATATATATATATAGTCATGGAATGTATGTGTTGGTTGGGCATTGCAGATTAAAGATAGATTAGGGCCAGGCACAGTGGCTCACACCTGTAATCCTAGCACTTTGAGAGGCCATGCAGAGAGAAGGGCTTGAGCCCAAGAGTTGGAGACCAGCCTGGGCAACATAACAAGACCCAGTCTCTGTAGAAAATAAAATTATCAGGGTGTGAGGATGAACACCTGCAGTCTTCACTGCTTGGGAGGCTGAGATGGGAGGATCAGCCTGGGCAACAGAGTGAGACACCGTCTCAAACAAACCAACAAAAGACAGACTTTTATTCAGATATGCATGCAGGAGTTCACAGGAAAAAAATGTTACTCTAGGAGGCTATTAATTGCCATTTATACAACTTTTTTTTTCTTGAACCTCTAAATCTACTTTATATACACCATTTAATAGGAGAAGAGGACTGTGTCTGTGAGAAGAACAAATAGGTCTCTAGGGAAACAAATGGGAGATAAGAATGTTTGTTTTTGCAAAAAGGCTTCTATGGGAAGAACAAATAGGTTTCTAGGGAAGAACAAATAGGTTTCTAGGGGAACAAATGGGAGATAAGAATGTTTGTTTTTGCAGGTGCAAGCGGTCCCATATGGGAGACTTTGAAAAGGCATCTTTCTGCCTCTGTTGGCTCTCAAATGTCTTCGGTTCCTAGTAACATTCATGCCAGTTCTAGGGGTCTGAGTGGTCCTCACATAATATGTGTGTCTTCTTGTCTAACTCTTAGTGAACTTTGTGGGAGGCATCAAACTGTAGCCTCCAAAATTTGGCCCACAGGCACTGTTGTCCTCACTAAAGACCAGGAAACAAGTTCAGAGAAGTATTAATAGAATTGCTCCAAGTTATCTGCTTGGCCAGCTAGGATCAAAGCTCAGGTCTCTGTCTAACGCAAAGCACAGGCTCTTAATCTCTTAGAACTGGCGCATCCCCGCTGAACCTCCATTTCCTTCCCGTAAAAGAATAAAGTCAAGTCCAGGTGAGGTGGCTTATGCCTGTAATCGTATCACTTCGGGAGGCTGAGGTGGGCAGATCACTTGAGGCTGGGAGTTTGAAAGCAGCCTGACCAACATGGAGAAACCCCATTCTCTACTAAAAATACAAAAATTGGCCAGGCGCGGTAGCTCAAGCCTGTAATCCCAGCACTTTGGGAGGCCGAGGCAGGTGGATCACGAGGTCAAGAGATCGAGACCATCCTGGCCAACATGGTGAAACCCCGTCTCTACTAAAAATACAAAAATTAGCTGGGCAAGGTGGTGGGCCCCTGTAATCCCAGCTACTAGGGAGGCTGAGGCAGAACTGCTTGAACCCGAAAGGTGGAGATTGCAGTAAACCAAGACCGTGTCACTGTAGTCCATCCTGGGTAACAGAGTGAGACTCCTCAAAATAGAAAAAAAAAAAAAAATAGGCATGGTGTTGCAGACCTGTGGTCCCAGGTATTCAGGAGGTTGAGGTGGGAGGATTGCTTGAGCCTGGGAGGTTGAGGCTACAGTGAGCACAGATTACGCCACTGCACTCCAGCTTCTGTGACAGAGCGAGACCCTGTCTCAAATAAATAAGTAAATAAATAAAAGGTCAAATTTTCGGAATTTCATATAGTTCAAACTAGTATAAACGGGGTGTTACCATGTTGGTCAGGCTGGTCTTGAACTCCTGACTTCAGGTAATCTGCCCGCCTTGGCCTCCAAAGCGCTTGGATTACAGGTGTGAGCCACCACGCCCGGCCCAAACTAGTATAAGGTTGTTGTGAGAACTAAATAAGATAAAATGTTGATAAACTGGAAGCATTATAGTATTTCTGTTAATAACATAGGACTCCAGAACCAGCTTCCTTGAGTTAAACCCAGACACCACCACTTTCTAGCTAAGCAGTCAGGGCAAGTCACTTGACCCATCTGTTCTTCGGCTTCATCCATTACATGGAGAAACAGGACAGATTAAAAACCTCGCAATTCTGAAATCCAAAAAGCTGTGAAAACCAAAATTTTGGGGGTAAATTCATTTGGTAGCAAATTTTGACCTGAGACTATTTATAGTCCACATTCTGTATTCATTTTACTTAGTATGAATAAGCAGTTTTACTGCATGTTTGATTTCAGCGTGTTCCCCCAGACTCTCTGGGGGTGTCACATATTATGCCGGTGGGGGAAAGAGACCAACTCTCAAATATTATCTGAAACAGTTGGTTTAATTGTGCTTGCTTGGGCAGCACATATACCAAACTGGAATGACCCCTGCACAGGGATGAAATGCAAATTCGTGAAGCGAATACGGTATGTATTTTATTTTTTAGCACATACCACCTTCGGCAATATTTTTTTTTAGGTTGATTTGATTACTTGCCAAGCTACGGAGAACCGTCTCCACGAACAAGGCAAAGAACTTAACATAGGTTTTTACCAATGCACAGCTGTTGCTGACGGGGGCTGGTTTCTGGCATTCTAGATTTCATATTTATTTAGTTTGGGATAAGGGGACAAAGAATTATCTGTCTGCCACTTTCTTTCCTGAATTTGAATAGAAGCTTTTTATTCTCATAGCCTCTTAGCTTTCTAAAATTTAAGACACACCTGGGCCAAAGGGCTCAGATATCGGACTGTGGCCCTTAAATACCTACCTCAAAGGTTATGGAGACGATAGATTTAGTTACCAGATGTAAAATGCTGGGATCAGTGCTTGGCAAAGGAAGGCTTTCTACAGCTGCAGGTTTTTACCATACACAAGTAAAGGGCATCGCTAACGAATGCTATTACAACATTCATTTAGCATTTACCAAGTGCTTACTCGGTACGAATCTTGAGAATACAACGTGAAGGTGAACTGCTAACTAAACTTTGGTCCTTTTCGCTCCGGCTCCTGCAGAAGTGCTCTAATGGCAGGAGGTCACGCGAGCGCCGGCGCGTTTCTCCCCGTGGGCTCCTTTCCGTGGTCACCCCGGCTACCCCATCTCAGGGGGTGAGCGCCCCAGCCTCTCCGCTTCCGCTCCAGAGAGGAAGGGCTTTCCAAGCCCGCTAGCCCCGCAGCTGCAACCGTCCTCGGGTCTAAATGCTCCGGCCCAGACAGGCCAGCGGCCTGCGGGAAGAGTCGCTCAGCGCGGGTCGCTTCCCGGTTGGCGTCCCGGCCCCGCCCCTCCCCACGTTGCCGCGCGCCCGGGGGCGGGGCTTGGCGCGTGCCGCCCCCGCACGGCAAGGCGTCTGTCGATTGGCCACTGGGGCCCGGGTACCTCCAGCGGAGCGCGCCTCCCCCCAGGTTTCCCGCCAGCAGAAGGCGCGCGGTAGATGTGGTACATTTAGGCGCTCTGTCTGACAGAACGGTTGGGCCTCGCTGGCCGTCGGTATGTCGCGACAGAGCACTCTGTACAGCTTCTTCCCCAAGTCGCCGGCGCTGAGTGATGCCAACAAGGCCTCGGCCAAGGCCTCACGCGAGGGCGGCCGCGCCGCCGCTGCCACCCGGGCCTCTCCTCCAGGCGAGGATGCGGCCTGGAGCGAGGCTGGGCCTGGGCCCAGGCCCCTGGCGCGCTCCGCGTCACCGCCCAAGGCGAAGAACCTCAACGGAGGTCTGCGGAGATCCGTAGCGACTGCGGCCCCCACGAGGTAGCGTGATGGGGTCGAAGGCGAGGGCATAGCGGCGGGGCGCTCGGAACCAGGGGAGGGGAGGCTCGCACAGGGGTTTGGGGGGGGCACGGCCTGGCCCTGGGCTCCGAGGCAGGGCCACAGAGGTGGCTTAAAGGAGTGCAGGGACCGAGTCTGGAGCATTTCGGGGTGTAGCTTGTAAACAGGGTTAAGAGTAGAGAGGCTGTGCAGGAAGAGGGTTGGAGGGGAGACGCGGAGAGTTCGGGAGCTTTGGAGGGAGGAAACCCATCCCGCCAGGTGGGGGGGCTGGGAGAAGGAAGAGGCGACGCGCTCAGCTCAGGGTGGGGAGGGGGCCCGGGAGGTGGGAGAACTGGGGGGTGGGGCGGGAAGGGGAAGGCGCCGAGCCCGTTTGGTGTGCGGAACGGGGGCAGGGTGGCGGGAAGGAGGAATGCCTGCGGGAGGCGGAACGCCGCGAGCCAGGTGCCTAGGGGTGCGAAAGGAGGTTCCCCGGCCGGCGGATATAGTGAGTTGGGGCTCCAGTAGTCTTCGAGGTAGGCAATTTTGGGTAGTTAAGAGCCGCGGTCGCCCAGACGCCATGGGGACAGTGGGCCCTCCGCCCGGGTGAGGGGCGCCGTGGGGGTGGGCCGCGACCTGAGAGTGCGGGGTTGCAGGGTGTCGCTGTGCGGACCGCGGGGCTTGATTGGGCGGAGTGCCGGCGAGGCGGGGCGGGGCGGGGCGGGGCGGGGCGGGGCGGGGCGGGGGAGCCGAAGCCGAAGTGTTTGGGGTCTGGCCGGGTCTTCCCGTTGTAGGTAGACTGCACGTGCACCAAGACAAATGAAAATAGAAGCTGTATTTGGACGCACGTGGAAATTTCGTGTCGAGTGGAATTTTTTTTTTTTATGAAATAGTGTAATTTTTATGGGGCAGTGTAATGTTTTCGAAGTTGAGGGTGGGCTTTTAGAGGCCTTAAAATGGCCCTGGGCAAAGATGTGTGGACGCGACCCCAGGGAAGCCGGACGGGAGTTGTCCTCACTTTCTGGGCAGTTCAAGGCGTTTTTTTTTTTTTTTTTTGAGACGGAATTTAGCTCTTGTTGCCCAGGCCTGGAGTGCAATGGCGCAATCTCGGTTCACCCCAACCTCTGCCTCCCGGGTTCAAGCGATTCTCCTGCCTCACCCTTCCGAGTAGCTGAGATTATAGGCATGTGCCACCACGCCCGGCTAATTTGGTATAGTTAGTAGAGACGGGTTTTCTCCATGTTAGTCAGGCTGGTCTCGAACTCCAGACCTTAGGTGATCCGCCCGCCTCGGCCTCCCAAAGTGCTGGGATTACAGGCGTGAGCCACCGCACCCGGCCTGTTCAGGGTTTTTTATCTGGGCAGCGGGCGACATTTTGAAAAGCTCACTTATTACTGTTTGCTAGATATTAAAACACAAAGTTCAGTGGTAGCTATTTGAACAAATGAATAAATAGAGTCTCAGAAGAAACTCATTCAAGATAAGAGAGCTAGTTAGTGTTTTGTTTTTGTTTTTGTTTTGAGACCGAGTCTCGCTTTGTCGCCCAGGCTGGAGAGCAGTGGCACGATCTTGGCTCACTGCAACCTCCGCCTCCCGGGTTCAAGCGATTCTCCTACATCAGCTTCCGGAGCAGCTGGGATTACAGGCATGCGCAACTGTGGCCTGGCTAATTTTTCATATGTTTACTAGAGATGGGGTTTCACCCTGTTGGCCAGGCTGATCTTGGAACTGCTGACCTGACCTCAAGTGAGCCACCGCGCCCGGCCGCTAGTTAGTGGTTTTGAGTAATGGATTTCACATTCCCTGAGTTTAAAGTGTCCTTTAGAAATTTTGAGATTTTTCTAGGTGTAATTATAATGTTACCCTTGTTTAAGTGACCGTTTCCCACAGTTTAAGTATATACAGTTGTGCATGAGTAGAATCTGCTTGTGGGGAACAGAGCTAGGATCCGCAAAGGCAGACTCATGGTTAGAAATGAATGATGTGGGCCGGGCGCGGTGGCTCACGCCTATATTCCCAGCACTTTGGGAGGCCGAGGCGGGTGGATCATGAGGTCAAGATCGAGACCACCCTGGTCAACATGGGGAAACCCCATCTCTACTAAAAATACAAAAATTAGCTGGGCATGGTGGTGCGCGCCTGTAGTCCCAGCTACTCGGGAGGCTGAGACAGGAGAATTGCTTGAACCCAGGAGGCAGAGGTGGTGAGCTGAGTTCGTGCCATTGCACTCCAGTCTCGGTAACAACAGTGAAAACTCCATCTCAAAAAAAAAAAAAGAAAGAAAAAAGAAATGAATGATGTGGCCAGGAGCGGTGGCTCACGCCTGTAATCTCAGCACTTTAGGAGGCCGAGGAGGGTGTATCTCCTGAAGTCTGGAGTTCCAGACTAGTCTGGCCAACATGGTGAAACCCTGTCTCTACTAAAAATACAAAAATTAGCTGGGTACAGTGGCGCACGCCTGTAGTCCCAGCTACTTGGGAGGCTGAGGCCAGGAGTATCACTTGAACCTGGGAGGCAGAGACTGTAGTGAGCTGAGATCGCGCTACTGCACTCCAGACTGGCGACAGAGCGAGATTCCATCTCAAAAAAAAAAAAAAAAGCATGATACGTTATGTTTACTTCAGCATGAATTGTTGACTTCAAACCAAAGGGGTGTATTTATTGTAAGGATGTACTTTACATTCATGTTGAATAGCCTGTGTTGTTTCTTGAGATTTAAGAGACTTGTAAAAATAGGGTATTCAAGAAAGATGAGTATTTGATACCAGGTTTCTAAAGAAATCTCAGTGTCTATATCACTTTGCTGAGCACATTATTAGGCATTATCAATCCTGGATACCACCGTGAACAGGAAAACCAAAGAAGCAATTCTAGACTCCCAAGTGGAAAGGGGATGGAGAGGATGTGGGTCAGGCTAGGGTCTCAGCTCTGTCAACCGAAACCAGAAGGACAAATAGAGTTAGACAGGTTATAGTTAGAATGGGAAGCTGGTTCAGAAAGAGGAAGGTCTACAAATTGTGGGTAGGCTGAAGGAGGAGGGAGCATTGGAGAGATCCAATCAGGAACAGTCTGATGAGCTACAGAGACATTCGGATTATTCCATGAATCATTTAAGCCTTAAAACATGTTGAGTGTCTTCTTTTTTTTTTTTAAAAAAAGAGGGAGTTTCCCTCTTGTTGCCCAGGGCTAGAGTGCAGTGGTGCAGTGTTGGCTAACCACAACCTCTGCCTCCCAAGTTAAAGTAATTCTGCCAAGTAGCTGGAATTACAGGTGCCTGCCACCATGCCCAACTACTTTTTGCATTTATAGTAGAGACGGGGTTTCACCATGTTGGCCAGGCTGGTCGTGAACTCCAGACCTCAGGTGATTCACACACCTCAGCCTCCCAAAGTGCTGGATTACAGGCTTGAGCCACCATTTTAATGTCTGTCATTTAGATTTCCTCTTGTGCTGAAGTGTTTGTCTTTTGCTGTTTCTTTTTTTCCCTAGTTCTTTGTCAATTGTGTGTGATGTAAATGTCTTCTTCCACAATGTGTTCTTTGATTTAGTTTATGGCGTTGTTGTTGCTGCTGCTGCTGCTGAATAATAGAGGTCTCACTATGTTGCCCAGGCTGGTCTTGAACTCCTGGTCTCAAGTGTTCTCCCATTTCAGCCTCTCAACCTGTTGGGATTACAGGTGTGAGCCACCACACCCAGCCTTATGGCATCTTTTGATGAACAAATTATTGATTATAATATGGAATTGTCCTTTTATTTTCTCTATGGTTAATGTTTCTATAGGTTTTATTTAAGAAATCCACAGGGAGGCTGGGTGCAGTGGCTCACGCCTGTAATCCTAGCACTTTGTGGGGGCTGAGGCAGTCCAAAATGGATAGACCCTGTCTCTCCAAAAAAATATGAAAATTAGCCAGGCATGGTGGCATATGCCTGTAGTCACAGCTCCTTGGGAGACTGAGATGGAAGGACTGCTTGAGTTCAGGAGGTTGAGGCTGTAGTGAGCCTTGATCATGCCATTGCACTCCAGCCTGGGTAGGAGAGTGAGACACTGTTCCCCCAAAAATAATTTTAAAAGTTGGTGAAAATGTTGATTATATGTTTTAGGGATAGCTAGTAATTCACACCAAATTGTAGACTACAGAGAAGGCAAAAATAATATGATTTTAAAGCAAAATTTAAAAGATCTGTTTAGTGGCCAGGCATGGTGGCTCACGTCTATAATCTTAGCATTTTGGGAGGTTGAGGCAGGCAGATCATGAGGTCAAGAGATTGAGACCATTCTGGCCAATATGGTGAAACCCCATCTCTACTAAAAATACAAAAATTAGCTGGGCATGGTGGTGGGCCCCTGTAATCCCAGCTACTCAGGCTGAGGTGGGAGAATCGCTTGAACCCAGGAGGTGGAGGTTGCAGTGAGCTGAGATAGTGCCACTGCACTCCAGCCTGGTGACAGAGCAAGACTCTGTCTCAAAAAAAAAACAGAGATGTGTTTGGTATATATTTAGACAAAGTCGTTGCTTTATTTTATATCAAAGTTTTTACATTTTATTTTGTAAGCTGTCAGCTTTTCCTCTTAACGGTTTTCTCCACTGTCTTAAAAAGCCCTGAGAATGCCGGGTGTGGTGGCTCGAGCCTGTAATCCCAGCACTTTGGGAGGCTGAGGCAGGTGGATCATGAGGTCAAAAGATCGAGACCATCCTGGTCAACATGGTGAAACCCCGTCTCTACTAAAAATACAAAAAAATTAGCTGGGCATGGTGGTGCATGCCTGTAATCCCAGCTACTCAGGAGGCTGAGGCGGGAGAATTGCCTGAACCCAGGAGGCGGAGGTTGTGGTGAGCCGAGATCATGCCATTGCACTCCAGCCTGGGTAACAACAGCGAAACCCCATCTCAAAAAAAAAAAACAAAACAACAACCCAAGAATACCAGGCATTTAAGACATCACTTAAAGCTTTAAAAGCACTTGCAGAATCATAACATCATAATTTAAGGTGTTTTGGAGGTCAGGAGCAGTGGTGGGCAGCGTTTTGCTCTGTTGCCCAGGCTGAAGTACATTGGCAGATCTCAGCGATCCTCCCATCTCAGTTTCCTGAGTAGCTGGGACCACAGGTGCACACCACCATGCCTGGCAAATTTTTAAATTTTTTGTAGAGACAGGGTCTTACTATGTAGCTCAGACTGGTCTCGAATTCCTGAGCTCTCGAGATCTCCCAAAGTGCTAGTATCATAGATGTGAGCCACCATACCTGGCCTATTTTGGGATTCTTGAAAACTGCAGGATTACCACAGATAAAATTTTAAAATTACCGTTAAAGAATTCAAGTTTACACACAAAAAAGTTTTTAAAGGATTTTCTTTGTTAGCACTGAGTGAATAAAAATTTTGAGAAATGTTTAAAATTTTTAGTTTTGTTACACAATACATTTTACTACCTGTTTATTTTTTTTGGCTCAGAAACCACTGTTTCCTGGGCTCTTTTTCTTCAAGCTTTTAGCATTGAGGAACTGCATATTACTAAAATTTTTAGTCTTTGCATTTTATATACTGCTTTTTCTTTTTTCTTTTTTTTTGAGATGGAGTCTTGTTCTGTCCACCCAGGCTGGAGTGCAGTGGCATGATCTCAGTTGACTACAACATCTGCCTCATGGGTTCAAGTGATTCTTCTGCCTTAGCCTCCCAAGTAGCTGGGATTATAGGCGTGTGCCACCATTCCCAGCTAATTTTTGTGTTTTTAGTAGATATGGGGTTTCACCATGTTGGCCAGGTTGGTCTCAAACTCCTGACCTCAAGTGATTGGATCACCTCAGCCTCCCAAAATGCTGGAATTACAGGCATGTAATCCTTTTTTTTTATTTTTGGATTTTTTTCTTCTTTATTTTTGGATTTTTTTGGTAGAGTTGGGGTCTCACTATGTTGCCCAGACTGGTCTCAAACTTATGGCCTCAAGTGATCTTCCCTCCTCGGCCTCTAAAGTAACTGGAACTACAGGGGTACATGCCACCCAAACCAGCTAATTTTTTAAAATTTTAAGTAGAGATGGCACCTTACTATATTGCTTAGGCTGGTCTTGAATTCCTGGTCTCAAGTGATCTCCCTCTTTGGCTTCTCAAATTGCTCACATTACATTCGTGAGCCATTGCACCTGGGCTATATTTATATTTTTTGAAGGAAGGGATACTTTATATTTCATGATTCGGTCTAAATCATGTGGTTTCAATTGGCTAATTGTTATTCAAAAGTGTCTAAATGTTCTTGTTATGTGCCTATTTTAATTTTGAAGTTATTCAGTGAAACCTTTAAGCAGGCCTAGGTATCTAATACTTAGGGATTATCAGCAGCTTGTGGCCTATTACTCTTCTGTACTCTTCTGCATTCTGTACTTGTTTCACTCTTCTGCAGCTCTTCTGTATTCTCTTAGATTCCTCCTCCTTGCTCCTGAAAACTCACAGGGCTTAATCGGTTTTTGGTTTTGTAGCAATATGTACTCTGGCATATTAGGCACTCACTTGTTGACTTGAGTTTTTCTGTAAAATTAGTTTGTAGCAGGAGTGCTGGGTAGCTTTTGAAATACACAGGAGTATAGCTGGAAAAAGATTCCAAGCAACTCTGATGAATTAGATAATTTACCTAATTAGTAAGTTATATAATCAATATGCTTTATATTAATATTGTGAGTTAGATCCTGTTTCTGTTATGTATATACAATATTGTATAGGTGATACTAATTTGGAGAGCATATACTGTGATTCCATGCCTTTTTCCTGTGGTTAACATTTTAACAAAAATTTTTTTTTTTTTTTTTTTGAGACGGAGTTTCGCTCTTGTTACCCAGGCTGGAGTGCAATGGCACGATCTCGGCTCACCGCAACCTCTGCCTCCTGGGTTCAGGCATTCTCCTGCCTCAGCCTCCTGAATAGCTGGGATTACAGGCACGCGCCACCACGCCCAGCTATTTTTTTGTATTTTTAGTAGAGACGGGGTTTCACCATGTTGACCAGGATGGTCTCGATCTCTTGACCTCGTGATCCACCCACCTCGGCCTCCCAAAGTGCTAGGATTACAGGCTTGAGCCACCGCGCCCGGCCAACATTTTAACAAAATTATGCGTGGTTTTTAAACTTTGATTCTGAGAAAGTGTCTCACCCTAATAACATAACTTACTATATTTGTGTTTGTTTTCATAGTTAATTATGCATTATGATATCATTTTGCTTGCTTTTTAAAAATGACTTGAATATCTGACTTTATATTCTAGAATTTCTATGCTTCAATATAAATGCCAGAAGACTTCAAAGGAGTCTTAATGATACCTTTCCTGGAATTGTTTATTTGTAGGTAACTGCCTTTAAGGAAAGTTGACCAAATATTAACTAAGTTATGTATTTCCTTTTGGCAACAGTTGTGACTTCTCACCAGGAGATTTGGTTTGGGCCAAGATGGAGGGTTACCCCTGGTGGCCTTGTTTGGTTTACAACCACCCCTTTGATGGAACATTCATCCGCGAGAAAGGAAAATCAGTCCGTGTTCATGTACAGTTTTTTGATGACAGCCCAACAAGGGGCTGGGTTAGCAAAAGGCTCTTAAAGCCATATACAGGTAAGAGTCACTACTGGTGTGTGTGTGTGTGTGTGTGTGAGAGAGAGAGAGAGAGAGAGACTTTCCATAAGGTGAAAAAAAATTTTTTTTTTTTTTTGGAGATGGAGTCTTGTTCTGTAGCCCAGGCTGGAGTGCAGTGGCATGATCTCGGCTCAACACAACTTCTGCCTCCCGGGTTCAAGCGATTCTCCTGCCTAAGCCTCCTGAGTAGCTGGGATTACAGGCACACACCACCAGGCCCAGCTAACTTTTGTATTTTCAGTAGAGATGGGGGTTTCACCATGTTAGGCTGGTCTCGAACTCCTGACCTCATGATCCGACCGCCTCAGCCTCTCCAAGTCCTGGGATTACAGGCTTGAGCCACTGCACCTTGCCCATATGGTGAAATTAAATTAAGCCTATTTTACCCCAGCAAATTGCAAGGGTGGCAGTTGTGAAAGCTTCTGGCATGGGAAAGGAATAAAACATGTAGCTGGTCTTTAGCCGGTTTGTTTTGTAGAATGGAATTTTTATTTTTGTCCTTTGAGTGACTTACAGCAATATTATACCCTTAATATAATAAGGGTAAATTAAACTGTTTCCCCATCTTGAAGGGTCCAAGAAAAAGTTAATGTCATCAGGATACATAGCTTATAGATCAGTGACATTATCTAGGAAAGATAAGAGAGATACACTGCCTGGCCTCCAAACTACTCATTCATCAGCACATCTGAGTTGATTAATTTTACACCAAACTTCTGAACCATAACTTTTTCTTCCCAGGTCCAGTCTTATTTATCAGACATCAACAGTCCTGCATGTTTAGTCTTACTTGGGCTAGGTGCACCCCATCGTCTCTTGTACAAGTTCTCTTTCATTTTTTTTTTTTTTTTTTTGAGACACAGTCTCCCTCCAGACACAGGCTGGAGTGCCGGGGCGTGATCTCGGCTCACTGCAACGTCTGCCTCCTAGGTTCAAGCAATTCTCTCTTTATTTTTTATTTTTATTTTTTTTAAAAAAAGACGGGGTTTCACCATGTTGGTCAGGCAGGTCTTGAGCTCGCGACCTCAGGTGATCTGCCTGCCTTGGCCTCCAAAGTGCTTGGATTACAGGCCTGAGCCACCACACTGGCTTTTATTTATTTTTTATGCAATTCTCTTATCTCAGCCTCCTGAGTCACTGGGATTATAGGCACATGACATGTTGCCTGGCTTTTTTTTTTTTTTTTTTTTTGTGGAGATGGAGTTTTGCTCCTTTTGCCCAGGCTGGAGTGGGGTAGCATGATCTCAGCTCACTGCAACCTCCACCTCCTGAGTTCATGGGATTCTCCTGTCTCAGCCTCCTGAGGAGCTGGGATTACAGGTGCATGCCACCATGCCCAGCTATTTTTGTGTTTTTAGTAGATATGGGATTTCACCATGTTGGCCAGGCTGACCTCCAGTAATCCACCTGCCTCTGCCTCCCAAAGTGTCAGGATTACAGGCATGAGCCACTGCACCTGGCCACCCAGCTAATTTTTAATTTTTTAATTTTTTTTGAGATGGAGTTTCATTCCTTTTGCCCAGGCTGGAGTGCAGTAGTGGCATGATCTCCACTTACTGCAACCTCTGCCTCCCGGGTTCAAGTGATTCTCCTGCCTCAGTCTCCTGAGTAGGTGGGATTATGGGCACCGGCCACCACGCCCAGCTAATTTTTTTGTATTTTTAGTTGAGATGGGGTTTCACCACATTGGCCAGGCTGGTCTTGAACTCCTCATCTCGTGATCCACCTGCCTCGGCCTCCCAAAGTGCTGGGATTACAGGCATGAGCCACTGTGCCCAGCCACACCTGGTTAATTTTTAAAGTTTTTTTTTTTTTTTAAGAGATGAGGATCTTGCTATGTTGCCTAGAGTGGTCTTGAATTCTTGGCCTCCAGTGATCCTCCTGCACCAGACTCCCAAGTAGTTGGGTCATCTAGCTAAAGTAACATTTTCTGATACTGTTTACTTATATTTAAAATCATCTCGGGCCCAAAGTGGCTCCGGCCGGATGTCGTGGTGCTTGCAAAGGCGAGGCCAAGAGTTCAAGGCCAACCAACCTCAGCAACCTTACAAGCTCTCATTGATTGGCAAAAAAAAAAAAAAATCATCTCATTTGGGTTGCTTTGGGGCTGGGCGTGGGGGCTGACGTCTGTAATCCGAGCACTTTGGAAGGCCAAGGCAAGCAGATCACCTGAGGTTGGGAGTTCAAGACTTGCCTGACCAACATAGTGAAACCCTGTCTCTACAAAAAAAATACGAAAATTAGCTGGGCTTGGTGACACATGCCTGTAATCCAGCTACTTGGGAGGCTGAGGCAGGAGAATCGCTTGAACCCAGGAGGTGGAGGTTGCAGTGAGGCGAGATGGCGCCACTGCACTCCAACCTGGGTGATAGAGTGAGACTATCTCAAAAAAAAAATAGGCTGGGTGGGGTGGCTCATGCCTGTAATCCCAGCATTTTATGAGGCTGAGGTGAGTGCATCATGAGGTCAAAAGTTAAGGACCAGCCTGGCCAAGATTGTGAAATCCCATCTCTACTAAAAATACTAAAATTAGCTGGGCATGGTGGCGGGTGCCTGTAATACTACTACTTGGGAAACTGAGGCAGAGAACTGCTTGAACCCAGTAGGCAGAGGTTGCAGTGAGCCAAGATTGCGCCACTGCACTCCAGCCTGGGTGACAGAGCGAGACTCAGTCTCAAAAAACAAAGACAAAAACAAAATAATAAAAATGAGCTCTCATTGAATCAGTTGATAGATGAGGTCTCTTCCAGGAACAATTTTGAGATTTAAAAAAATCTTTGGCAGAATGACTTTTTGTGTATGTGATGGAGTCCCTGTTTATCACCCAGGCTGGAGTCTGAACTAAGCTACGCTTTCAAAACGTAAAGGCCCTTACAGTAGCACATTGGTTGGTTATTCTTTTATGCATTTAGACATATCTGATCTAGTTTTCTTTGGGACAAACTCATAGCTACATTTAACTGACAGTATAGTCTCTGTCTTCCTTAAGTTTGTAGGTGTTTTTTTTCCCAAGACAGAGTCTTACTCTGTCACCCAAGCTGAGTGCAACGGCACAATCTGTGCTTACTGCAATCTCTACCCGCTTTGGGTTCAAGCGATTCCCCTGCCTCAGACTCCCAAGTAGCTGGGACTACAGGTGCGCATCACCATGTCAGGCTAATTTTTGCATTTTTAGTAGAGATGGGGTTTCACCATATTGACTAGCTGGTCTTGAACTCCTGACCTCATGATCCACCTGCCTTGGCCTCCCAAAATGCTGAGATTATAGGCATGAGCCACTGCACCTGGCCAGTACGTTCTTAAGAAATGGTCTCAGCCGGGTGCAGTGGCTCACGCCTATAATCCCAGCACTTTGGGAGGCCGAGGTGGGTGGATCATGAGGTCAAGAGATCGAGACCATCCTGGTCAACAAGGTGAAACCCCGTCTCTACTAAAAATACAGAAATTAGCTGGGCATGGTGGTGCGCGCCTGTTAGTCCCAGCTACTCGGGAGGCTGAGGCAGGAGAATTGCTTGAACCCAGAAGGCAGAGGTTGTGGTGAGCCGCGATTGCACTCCAGTCTGGGTAACAACAGCGAAACTCCATCTCAAAAAAAAAGAAATGGTCTCAAACCCCTTTTAAATTTTCTGTCTCACTTGAAGAGGTATGCCCACCTGTTTAGGGCTGTAGACCCTGGTCATTGTAAGAGAAACTAAGTAGTCCTGGGTGACCACATAGGGCAACTTCAAGGAGGTAAAATTAGTGATTTTAGTTTCACCAGTGGTTTTTCCCTGAATATTTGTATCAATAAAAAGTATTGGCACACTACAAATTACACTTTTTTTTTGAGAGGAAGTCTTGCTCTGTTGCCTGGGCTGGAGTGTAATGGCGCGATCTTGGCTCACTGCAACCTCTGCCTCCCAAGTTCAAGCAATTCTCCTGCCTCAGCCTCTCGAGTAGCTGAAATTAAAGGCATGTGCCACCACATCCGACTAATTTTTTATTTTTAGTAGAGATGGGGTTTCACCATGTTGGCCAGGCTGGTCTTGAACTCCTGACCTCAGGTGATCCGCCCGCCTCGGCCTCCCAAAATGCTGGCAGCGCCTGGCCCACAAATTACACGTAATTGTTGTCATTCTTGTTAATTAGGGTGAATGTTTTAGGTTGAGTCAAGTGTCTAGCCAACGTGTGTGTGTGCGCGCGCGCATAAATTTTTTTTTCCGTTGAGACAGGGTCTTGCACTATCACCCAGGCTGGAGTGCATTGGTGCAATGTTGCCTCACTGCAACCTCTGCCTCCCAGGTTTAAGTGATTCTCCCACCTCAGTCTCCCAAGTAGCTGGGACTACAGGGCGCACACCACCCCCACCCCCAGCTAATTTCTGTATTTTTTTTGGTAGAGATGGGGTTTCACCACATTGCCCAGGTTGGTCTTGAACTCCTGATCTCAAGTGGTCCACCTACCTCAGCCTCCCAAAGTGCTGGGATTATAGGCATGAGCCTCCACACCTACCATGTATGTATGTATGTGTATGTATGTGTAGACAGACAGATAGATAGTGATGGAGTTTGCTGTGTTGCCCAGGCTGGTCTTGAACCGCTGGGATTACAGGCGTGAGCCAGTGCACCCAGCCCTTATTATTTATAAATATATTTCTTTCTAGGTTCAAAATCAAAGGAAGCCCAGAAGGGAGGTCATTTTTACAGTGCAAAGCCTGAAATACTGAGAGCAATGCAACGTGCAGATGAAGCCTTGAATAAAGACAAGATTAAGAGACTTGAATTGGCGGTTTGTGATGAGCCCTCAGAGCCAGAAGAGGAAGAAGAGATGGAGGTGGGACATTGCAAGCATTCAGTTACTTCTCTTAGGAGGATGACTGGGGGTAAAAAGGGGAAGGGTGTATTAACAAGATACCTTGTTTTATGTATGTGTGTATATATAATGTATTATTTTATTATACATACATGTATATTTCTGTACTTCCCTGGACTGTAGGTTAAGTTAGGTTACTTAGAATCTCAACAGCTAGCATCCTTTTTAGTTAGGTTTTCAAACCTACTAGCAGGCTAAGCAAGAAGTAGTACTATTTTGTTAAGACGTAGAGAGCTAGGGACAGTGAAGATGGGGTCATGTATATATATGAAAGTATCGTCAGGCCCTAGAAATTAATTATCCAGTTTTATGCTTTTTTTTTCCCCCAAAAAAAATTGAGATGGGGTCTTGCTGTGTTGCCCAGGCTGGTCTCAAACTCCTGAGCTCAAGGGATCTGCCCGCCTTGGCCTCCTAAAGTTCTGGCATTGCAGGCGTGAGCCACTGCGCCCAGCTCCAGCTTTATGCTTTTAATTCTCAGACTTTTTTTTGTTGTATTTTGCATTGATAAGAATAGATTTGGCTGGGCACTGTGGCTCACGCCTGTAATCCCAGCACTTTGGGAGGTCGAGGCGGGTGGACCACAAGGTCAGGAGTTCGAGACTAGCCTGACCAACATGGTGAAACCCTGTCTCTACTAAAGATACAAAAAAATTTAGCCGGGTGTGGTGGCGGGCACCTGTAATCCCAGCTACTCGGGGCTAAGGCAGGAGAATCACCTGAACCCGGGAGGTGGAGTTTGCAGTGAGCTGAGATGGTGTCACTGCACTCCATCCTGGGCAACAGCGTGAGACTCTGCCTCACAGGAAAAAAGTAGATGTTAAATAAACCTTGAAATACAACCTTGGCTCAAACGTTAGTGGTCATGGATAAAGTGAATTAAAATTTGTTATGGGGCCAAGAGTGGTGGTTCATGCCTGTAATCCCAGCACTTTAGGAAGCTGAAGCAGGTGGATCTCTTGAGGACAGGAGTTCAAGACTAGCCCGATAAACACAGTGAAACCATGTCTCTATAAAAAATACAAAAATTAACCAGGCATGGTAGCACACACCTGTAGTTCCAGCTACTCAGGAGGCTGAGGCACAAGAATTGCTTGAACCTGGAAGGCAGAGATTGTAGCGAGCCAAGATTGCACCACTGCATTCCAGCCTGGTTGACAGCAAGACTTTGACACACACACACACAACTTGTTATGGAAGTGAGAAAAAAATGATTTAAAACAAGCTTGTCCAATCCACG
The DNA here is from genome assembly GCA_031835075.1 of Saguinus oedipus. Taxonomy (NCBI): domain Eukaryota; kingdom Metazoa; phylum Chordata; class Mammalia; order Primates; family Cebidae; genus Saguinus; species Saguinus oedipus. Next base: position 38,676,866 of record CM063183.1, read on the forward strand.
GCCCAGGATGGCATTTAAATCAGCCCAACACAAATTCATAGTTTCTTAAAACATAATCTTGTGATTTTTCTTTTTAATTTAATCAGCTGTCATTGATGTTAGTGTATTTTGTGTGTTGCCTAAGACAGTTATTCCAGCGTGGCCCAGGGAAACCAAAAGATCATTATTCTCTGATCTATCAAATAAATGAGCTGCATCCTGAGAGAGATTCATCTATAACTAAGCTGAGTTTCATGTTTTGTTCCTGTTTCTCTATAGATGAGATAGGGAATAAGCAAGTTAATAAAGTAGGTATTTAAATTTTAAGGTTGAACTACAGAGATCATTTAGCCTAATGCTGGTTTAACAAATGAGGGAGATCCATGAGGGGTAAATGTGCCAGGCCTGAGATAAGACAGCCAATTTTGGAAGAGCAAACACTAGAACCAGTATAAGTTGCTTACTGCTTTCTTAGGCAGTAAGCCTAAGAAATGAGGACATCACCTCCAGGTATTTATGATATATGGTCATGCCAACAGCTTTGCCATAAATAGAACTTCCATAACAGCAATCACTTAATCCTATAGTTAGAGATGGGGTCTGACTATGTTGCCAGGCTGGCCCTGGACTATTGGGCTTAGCCATTCTCTTCGCAGGTACCTGCTACTATGCCTGGTGCAGCACTTTTTGTTTTTGAACATAGCCTCAAGATGTTACTGGTCTTCATAGTAAAACAAAAGATGAGGCTTAGAGCTGGATCAATTTGCCCTGTCTCTTTTTACCTCCTCCCATTTCAAAATGCTTGCATCTCTTAATAGCTAGCATTCCCTTGGATCTGCACTTGAGGTGAAACTCAGGCCTCAGCGCAACCTTCTTTGTTTTAGTCTTTTAGCCAGAGTCAACTTACCCCTATACCCACTCTGCTTCCTTCATAATGCTACTTTCCCTGGGCAGAGAATCCTTGCCCTTTTTGAATTATGTCACTTTGTAGGGTTGGTGCCTGCCACAGTTACAGGACGTCCAGAGGGTTTTTTCACCATGCTTGCAGGAACGCTGTTGGCATGAAAAATGGCAGTCGTTTTAATGTCAGGTGAAACTGAAGTTGATGTTCCTTGAGAAAGAAGTTTCTGATTTTTGGAGGTGGGTGTTTCTATTGGTATATGAAGTTGCAGCATATTAAGAGAGTTTATAGTAGTACAGATGGCTCCTCAACTTAGGATGGGGTTACATAAACTAAAGATGTGTTTAACACACCTACCCCACTGAACATTGTAGCTTGGGCTTAGCCTAACCTATCTCAGAGATGCTTAGAACACTTAAATGTTAGCCTAAAATTGGGCAAGATCATCTAACACAAAGCCTGTTTTATAATAAGGAATTGAATATTCCATGTAACTTATCCAATACTGTACTAAAAATGATTGCATGGGTACCATTATAAAGTCAAAAAAATCGTGTTGAACTGTCTGTGTTAGTTTTCCAAATTTTGATTTGTTTTTAAATATGCTTTCCTTGTCTACAGGTAGGCACAACTTATGTAACAGATAAGAGTGAAGAAGATAACGAAATTGAGAGTGAAGAGGAAGTACAGCCTAAGACACAAGGATCTAGGAGAAGTAGTCGCCAAATAAAAAAACGAAGGGTCATATCAGACTCTGAGAGTGACATCGGTGGCTCTGATGTGGAATTTAAGCCAGACACTAAAGAGGAAGGAAGCAGTGATGAAATAAGCAGTGGAGTAGGGGAGAGTGAGAGTGAAGGCCTGAACAGCCCTGTCAAAGTTGCTCGAAAGCGGAAAAGAATGGCGACTGGAAATGGCTCTCTTAAAAGAAAAAGCTCTAGGAAGGAAGCGCCCTCAGCCACCAAACGAGCAATTGGCATTTCATCAGAAACCAAGAATACTTTGAGTGCTTTCTCTGCCCCTCAGAATTCTGAATCCCAAGCCCACGTTAGTGGAGGTGGTGATGATAGTAGTCGCCCCACTGTTTGGTATCATGAAACTTTAGAATGGCTTAAGGAGGAAAAGAGAAGAGATGAGCACAGGAGGCGGCCTGATCACCCCGATTTTGATGGATCCACACTCTATGTGCCTGAGGATTTTCTTAATTCTTGTACTCCTGGGATGAGGAAGTGGTGGCAGATTAAGTCTCAGAACTTTGATCTTGTCATCTGTTACAAGGTGGGGAAATTTTATGAACTATACCACATGGATGCTCTTATTGGAGTCAGTGAACTGGGACTAGTATTCATGAAAGGCAACTGGGCCCATTCTGGTTTTCCTGAAATTGCATTTGGCCGTTATTCAGATTCCCTGGTGCAGAAGGGCTATAAAGTAGCACGAGTGGAACAGACCGAGACTCCGGAAATGATGGAGGCACGATGCCGAAAGATGGCACATATATCCAAATATGATAGAGTGGTGAGGAGGGAGATCTGTAGGATCATTACCAAGGGTACGCAGACCTACAGTGTGCTGGAAGGTGATCCTTCTGAGAACTACAATAAATATCTTCTTAGCCTCAAAGAAAAAGAGGAAGATTCTTCTGGCCATACTCGTGCATATGGTGTATGCTTTGTTGATACTTCACTGGGGAAGTTTTTCATAGGTCAGTTTTCAGATGATCGCCATTGTTCGAGATTTAGGACTCTAGTGGCACACTATCCCCCAGTACAAGTCTTATTTGAGAAAGGAAATCTCTCAAAAGAAACTAAAACAATTCTAAAGAGTTCATTGTCCTCTTCTCTTCAGGAAGGTCTGATACCAGGCTCCCAGTTCTGGGATGCATCCAAAACTTTGAGAACTCTCCTTGAGGAAGGATATTTTAGGGAAAAACTAAGTGATGACATTGGGGTGATGTTACCCCAGGTGCTTAAAGGTATGATTTCAGAGTCTGATTCCATTGGGTTGACACCACGAGACAAAAGTGAATTGGCCCTCTCTGCTCTGGGTGGTTGTGTCTTCTACCTCAAAAAATGCCTTATTGATCAGGAGCTCTTATCGATGGCTAATTTTGAAGAATATATTCCCTTGGATTCTGACATAGTCAGCACTGCGAGATTTGGTGCTGTCTTCACCAAAGCATATCAACGAATGGTGCTAGATGCGGTGACATTAAATAACTTGGAGATTTTTCTGAATGGAACAAATGGTTCTGCTGAAGGAACCCTGCTGGAGAGGGTTGATACTTGCCATACTCCCTTTGGTAAGCGGCTCCTAAAGCAGTGGCTTTGTGCCCCACTCTGTAGCCCTTATGCTATCAATGATCGTCTCGATGCCATAGAAGACCTCATGGTTGTGCCTGACAAAATCTCTGAAGTTGTAGAGCTTCTAAAGAAGCTTCCAGATCTTGAGAGACTACTCAGTAAAATTCATAATGTTGGGTCTCCCCTGAAGAGTCAGAACCACCCAGATAGCAGGGCTATAATGTATGAAGAAACCACATACAGCAAAAAAAAGATTATTGATTTTCTTTCTGCTCTGGAAGGATTCAAAGTAATGTGTAAAATTATAGGGATCATGGAAGAAGTCGTTGACGGTTTTAAGTCTAAAATCCTTAAGCAAGTCATCTCTCTGCAGACAAAAAATCCTGAAGGCCGTTTTCCTGATTTGACTATAGAATTGAACAGATGGGATACAGCCTTTGACCATGAAAAGGCTCGGAAAACTGGACTTATTACTCCCAAAGCAGGCTTTGACTCTGATTATGACCAAGCTCTTGCCGACATAAGAGAAAATGAACAGAGCCTCCTGGAATACCTAGAGAAACAGCGCAACAGAATTGGCTGTAGGACCATAGTCTATTGGGGGATTGGTAGGAACCGTTACCAGTTGGAAATTCCTGAGAATTTTACCACTCGCAATTTACCAGAAGAATATGAATTGAAATCTACCAAGAAGGGCTGTAAACGATACTGGACCAAAACTATTGAGAAGAAGTTGGCTAATCTCATAAATGCTGAAGAACGGAGAGATGTATCATTGAAGGACTGCATGCGGCGACTGTTCTACAACTTTGATAAAAATTACAAGGACTGGCAGTCTGCTGTAGAGTGTATCGCAGTATTGGGTAAGACTGAATAAGCTTGTTCCTCAGGCTTTGTTAAGTAGTGCTCTTGTCAGCTGTATATTACCCCTAAACATAAGTAACAAGGTATATATGTGGCACATACTTGGACCTGCATATACGTATTTGCATCCTGACTAGGTTGCCTACAGCAATTTAAGTCACTCACTTGAAACTCGCTTTTATCTTAGTAGCCCTTTGGCCTTCAGTCCTTTTCTTTTTGAGACAGGGTCTTGCTCTGTCGCCCAGGCTAGAGTACGGTGGCACAACCATGGCTACTGCAGCTTCAACCTCCCAGGCTTAAGTGAACTTTCCACCTCAACCTCCCAAGTAGTTGGGACTACAGATAAGCACCACCATGTATGGCTAATATTTAAATGTTTGTAGAGATGGGGTCTCAGTGTGTTGCCAAGGGCTTGTCTTGAACTCCTGGGCTCAAGTGATCCTCCTGCCTTGACTTCTCAAAGTGCTGAGATTACAGGCATGACCCACTGCACCTGGCCCTTTCTTCAGTTTTTAATGGTTGAACAAAAGGTTTTTGTTTTTAGACAGTCTCTTGCTGTGTTACTTAGGACACACCTCTCGTGTCAGCATCCTAGTTAGCTAGGATTTATAGGTAAGCACTGGCATGGAGGAGAAGGGGGAAGGGAGATGAAATTTTCCTGTGTTGCCCAGGCTGGTCTCAAACTCCTAGCCTCAGGTGATCCTCCAGTCTCCCAAAAGTGCTGGGATTACAGGCATGAACCACTAGGCCTGGCCAAAAGATTTTTTGTTTTGAGACAGTCTCTGTCACTGTAGTGCAGTGACACGATCTTGGCTCACTCTTAACTGCTGCCTCCAAGGTTCAAGTGATTGTCTTGCCTTGGTCTCCCAAGTAGCTGGGACTACAGGCAGAAGCCACTATCCCCAGCTAATTTTTGAATTTTTAGTAGATGCGGGGTTTCACCATGTTGGGCAGGCTGGTCTTGTCCTGATCTCAGGTGATTCACCTGCCTCAGCCTCCCAAAGTGTTGGGATTATAGGCAGGAGCCACTGTACCTGGCCCAAAAGATGTTTAAATGTGTTGTATACTTAATGAGACTTTTAGATCCCATTTCATTTTTAATTGAACTTTTTAGTATTCGGTGAATACTGTTTCGAGGTGCTTTGTTACACTAAGACTATCTCTTGAACCATCATTTTAAACTTGTTTTATTATAACCTTTGCATTTTTTTTCCCCATTTTGTATTTCAGTGAATCCATTTGCATATAATTTTAAAAGGTCAATCATTTTTTCTTCAGGGGAACTGTCAAAGATTCTTTTCTGCAATTGACTTTAAGCCCTGAGTAATTCAATTTGGCAACCATCTCAACTTCATAAGCAATTTTTTCTTTAACTATCATGGCCAACATTACCTGGAACCTTTGCTATTTTATAGTTTAGGTTTATGTTCTATGTTTTAAATTTTTTTAGACCGGGTCTTGCTCTGTTCAGACTGGAGTACAGTGTCATGACTATAGCTCACTGTAGCCTCGAACTGCTGGGTTCAAGTGATATTCCTGCTTCGCCTCCCAAGTAGCTAAGATTACAGGTGGGGGCACCACCAGGCCTGGCTAATTTTTGTATTTTTGCTAGAGGCAAGGTTTTACCATGTTGGCCAGGCTTGTTTTGAACTACTGACCTCAAAGTGATCTGCCTGCCTTGGTCGCCCAAAGTCCTGGGATAACAAGCCTTGAGCCACTGTGCCCAGTCCTGTTTTTTAATTACCATAGTTTACTTGAATTTATAACACAGTAACACAAAACTGTTTTGATCTGAACACAACTGTCAGTGGAACAGAACAGTATATTTCCTTTTAATGTGTCACATTTGGTTCCTGGGTAATTTAAACTCTTTCCACAGCACAGGTGTGCAAAAATCAGTCTTCAGAGATTATTTTAATATCAATGTGCCAATTTTGGCACATTCTGCTAAGTAAGGCTTAAGTATAGCATCTTTCTGCTGTATCTTTTAGCTTCCCCTTGGCACTTCTCTGGTCCACGAGTTAGAGGATGAGTACTTTGAAGGGGAGAGATCTTTGGGCTGTAATTGAAAGTTACCTCTCATTTCATTATAAGTGTTATAGTGAAGACCTGTAAAACACTTAGGCTGATAAAATCCCAAAAATGATGAAGCTTCACTTTTACCCTCTCTTTTAACAGATGTCTTACTGTGCCTGGCTAACTATAGTCGAGGGGGTGATGGTCCAATGTGTCGCCCAGTAATTCTGTTGCCAGAAGATACTTCCCCCTTCTTAGAGCTTAAAGGATCACGCCATCCTTGCATTACGAAGACTTTTTTTGGGGATGATTTTATTCCTAATGACATTCTAATAGGCTGTGAGGAAGAGGAGGAGGAAAATGGCAAAGCCTATTGTGTGCTTGTTACTGGACCAAATATGGGGGGCAAGTCTACGCTCATGAGACAGGTAACTTATTCTTAAGGTTTTGTTATTAGAAAGTTGTTTGTGACATTAGGAATAAATATATTACATAACAGGTGATCACTTTCCAAACACAGTTACATAAATTTCAGCCAGTGACTTATTAGGAAGCAAAGGGAAATACTCCCTGTGTTGTAAAATTGAGAATTAGATTTCCTCAAACATCTCTGCTTAGCATTAAGGGGAATATATATTAAAAAGGGGAAGTTAGTCATTCAGGTCATGAGGCTCTTTGACTTGAATTCATTTCCTCAGAAGGTAGGTATATTCATAATGGACAAAAAAAGACTGTATGTAAAGATGAAATATTACAGGTTTATCTTTCAATTAGACTCATTTGCAGAAACCCTTCCTGTGAACAGCGTATGGCTAAGTTAGGTAGGAAAGCAAATAGTTCACGTCCTCTAGCAGCTGTTGGGCACTGCTCTTTAGGGATGACATGCTGGCCCCTTTTTTTTTTTTTGGGTTGCACAAGCTGAAGTGCAGTGTCACCATCACAGCTCACTGCAGCCTCAAACTCCCAGGCTCAAGCCATCCTCCTGTCTCAGCCTCCCAAGTAGCTGGGACTACAGGTGTGTGCCACCATGCCTAGCTAATTTTCTAAAAAATCATTTTTTTTAGGGCCTTTTTGATGTCTGTCTTCCCTTTATACCAGGTGTTGGCCAGCCACAGATCTTTTAAATTTTTTAATTTTTGTAATAGGTTGTAAGAAAAAGCAGTAGTAATTGGCTGGTCCCTGCTGCTTTCCTGCATCATATTATCCTCTTGCTTGTGTAATTTGCTAGAGAGAGGCAGTATAGCGTATACACTGGTTTAAATCAGAATCACCTGAAAGAAGGACCAAGTGGAGTCAGTTGATTGGAATTGGTTCTAAGCATCAGTAGTATTAAAGAGCTCCTAGGTGATTCTACTCTGGCCAACACGGGATCACTAGGGTAGTGGGTTAGTAAGTAGGCTCTGATGTTTTGAAGGCCAGTCAGGTCCTATGCCTCTTGTCTCTCTTAGCCTCAGCTTTTCTCCATTTTAGCAAACGGATTTCAGAAGAACAGAACCAATCTATATGGGATTGTGAAAGTTTTTTTAGAGTGCCTAACTCTTACATAAGGGTTCATTAGAGAGACAAAAGTATATTGTCTAAACTACCAGTCAGTCATAAAAGACCTTTTCCTCCCTCATTCACAGGCTGGCTTATTAGCTGTAATGGCTCAGATGGGTTGTTATGTCCCTGCTGAAGTTTGCAGGCTCACACCAATTGACAGAGTGTTTACTAGACTTGGTGCCTCAGATAGAATAATGTCAGGTGAGTTGTTTCCCACTTAAGTTCTTATCCATTCATTTAAGTGTGATAAGGACATTTGCCTCTTGTATATGAGCCTTTTAAATCCGATGTTTAAGAATTGCATAGTCTTTCTTTTCTTTTTTGAGATGGAGTTTCGCTTTTGTTGCCCAAGCTGCAGTGCAGTGCAGTGGCACGATCTCTGCTCACTGTAACCTCTGCTTCCTGGGTTCAAGCGATTCTCTTGCCTCAGCCTCCCGAGTAGCTGGGATTACAGGTGTGTGCCACCATGCCCGGCTAATTTCTTGTATTTTTAGTAGAAATGGGGTTTCGCCATGTTGGTCTTGAACTGACCTCAGGTGAGTGTTGGGATTATAGGCGTGAGCCACCGTGCCCAGCCAAGAATTGCACAGTCTCCTAATGAGATTTAATCTTTTATACCAATATGTGTAGCTCATGATAGGCTATATAACCTAGAAGATGATTGCATGTAATATGAAATGAGTATTCATTTGTGGTTTTTTTTTTTTTTTTTTTAGGTGAAAGTACATTTTTTGTTGAATTAAGTGAAACTGCCAGCATACTCTCACATGCAACAGCACATTCTCTGGTGCTTGTGGATGAATTAGGTAAGACATTAAACTTTTCATCTGAAGGCTATCTTAAAAACATTATCTGAAGGACATCTAAACAATATGAATGTCTTTAGAGCATGCACTCACCATTGTGGCACAGACCCGTATCTGGAGAGAAAAGGTGATGCTGTAAAAGGTTTTCGATTACCTATTACTAAGGGTTTATACTGCTTAGTTATAATAAAACTTTTGTTATAATATGGGGATGAGAACACTAATAGGACTCAGGAAGTTTCTGAGTTTCTGATCTTGAGTGGTACTATATTTTCTTTAAAAGAAACCCCACTCCCCATGGGCTGCTAAGCAGACTTGTTTAGCTAAACAAGGCCTATTTACAGAATGCTTTTGGATGTTGATGTACTAACTGATGCTGTTTTTCTGACCTAGGGTTTTTAATTCCTTTGAGTTATATCCTTATGCATATTTTACTTTAACAGGAAGAGGTACGGCAACATTTGATGGGACAGCAATAGCAAATGCAGTTGTTAAAGAACTTGCTGAGACTATAAAATGTCGTACATTGTTTTCAACTCACTACCATTCATTAGTAGAAGATTATTCTCAAAACGTTGCTGTGCGCCTAGGACATATGGTATGTGCAAACTGTTCCTTTCACAAATTCATTTTTTTGAGGAAATCAAGTGGGCACTTCTGTTGCTAGCACAACATGTATTGCTAATATTTTTCTTTCTTATAAGGCATGCATGGTAGAAAATGAATGTGAAGACCCGAGCCAGGAGACCATTACCTTCCTCTATAAATTCATTAAGGGAGCTTGTCCTAAAAGCTATGGCTTTAATGCAGCAAGGCTTGCCAATCTCCCAGAGGAAGTTATTCAAAAGGGACATAGAAAAGCAAGAGAATTTGAGAAGATGAATCAGTCACTACGATTATTTCGGTAACTATAATGGAATTATAACGGACCTTAAGTTTCAAAAAACAAAACAAAACAAAAAAAAACAGTAAAAGGGGGAGGAATGATACACTATGAAAAATAATTTTTTTTTTTTTCTTTTAATTTTAAGGGAAGTTTGCCTGGCTAGTGAAAGGTCAACTGTAGATGCTGAAGCTGTCCATAAATTGCTGGCTTTGATTAAGGAATTGTAGACTACATTGGAAGCTTTGAGTTAACTTCTGACAAAGGTGGTAAATTCAGACAACATTATGATCTAATAAACTTTATTTTTTAAAAATGACCATTTTTTCCATTTTCTTTCTAGGAAATTAAACCCTTTTAATTCTTATCTACCTTCTACATAATGGTTATTGAATACTCCACAATATATTAAGTCTAGATGTTATGGTACATGCATACACTTTCAGGCTGTTTTATACCCACTGTCACCAATACACATAAATGGGGGAGGAAAAGCTATGAAACTGTATAGGGCTGTATATATACTTGTCTCAGCTTAACGCAGGAAATTGTTTTAATTTCCAGCAGTTTTGTCTAAACTGTTCAAAAAAAAAACTATGAACAGAGTTCAAATACAGGACTGTTTTGAAGAGACTTTCTAAAGTGTACTTTAAAACATAGTAGTTTTTTACCTTTCACAAAACTGAGTTACAAGAATACTTTTGTTTTACAGTGCATCCCTTCCTAGGAAGTCTCAATAAAACACTCACTTTTTCTAGGGGTGATTTTGAATGCTGCACAGGGAAGGAAAGGAAATAATAATAGTCTTAACTTTTCTTAAAGGATACCAGAAACATTGCTGGATATAATTTAAGATTAGTGTTTTCTCTTTCATAGAAAGAACGTACATACTGGGACATGAGTACAGTTACAGCAAGTCTAGGTGTGCTAACAAAACAGGGCACATTCAAGTACAATAAGATTTTGCTTGAAATTAAAAACAAACTACATGAGATTAAAGCATTAAAATCATATTTCTCAATCTGAATACATGTTAAAAAAATGAAAAGGAACGCAGAAGTGCTAGCTCACATTTTTACCATATTACAAAAGCAATTGGTACCCATGTCCATAAAGGCAGCAACAAAGCTGCTTGTCTATTGAAGATTACTACTGCAAATTGGACTGCATTCAATGCTAGTTGTAAAAACACCAGCTTTTCAGAAGTTGGTATCTGTACAAAATTGCAGCTTATTTTCTTCACTTCTGTCCCTTCAAGTCTTTACACAGTAATGCTAAAACACCCAGCTTTGAGATCCTGAGTCAATATATTGCCACTTTCTTTTTGGTAGCTTGAGCTTCATAGTGTCAACTGACCTTGTGTATCCATTTTTAATACAGTCTCTTCCTGTAGCATGGGCAAATATTTTAAATCTTCTTCCAAAAAAATGTTTTAAGTTATGATGTTACAATGGCAGGACTTTTTCTTTAGGGAAGGAATTCAGTTGTGCTGCAATGTATTTGATTCTATAGGTGGAGCAGAGTCATATAGTGTATCTGTATCATGTGTAGGCTCACCAGCTAATGTACAAGGATTAGACAGTGTTCCAGCACCACAGTCACAGAAAAACCTAAAGCAAAATGAAAACCCAAATATTAGGAAAGTGAGGGGGAAAACAATTGGGTAATATAGCAAGCAAGTGTGCTACATACCTATCATGTCTAATAAACTCTACATCATGTCCCTGATGGCACTTCTTAATGCAGTTCACACATATGGCATTTCGATCTGTGGTGTTACAAGTGTGACATCTAAAAAGCAAAAGCTTAAATTACTTTTCTGAAACGTCATTAATGCAAAACATTTCATTCTGTTTATATTATGTATTAACCTATGACCTTTGGGTTTAAGAAAAAGAGGACCAAAACAAAATTCCTTGTGGCTGCAACCCAGATTAACTCTGAAAAGGAACTTAAATGGAATAAGTGAATTTTCTGCCGTCTTGTGTCTTCTGAGGGAAAAGGAATGATTTGTAAGTTGTATAAAGAAGTTCTTTCCACTTTCAAAGCCCCTCAAATCTTTCTGGGCTGAATCAATTTGGAGAGGAATGAAGAGTCAACACTGTCACAGTGATTGGGATATATCAAACACCTAACAGCTTTATCTTGACATTTCTAGGAAAACAATACATTACACAACCTCAGTTACATATGATATCAGTTACTATAGTAGAGTTTTTTCCATAGTTAGGGGTTTTGTTTTGTAGAGACAAGGTTTCCCTATGTTGTCCAGGCTGGTTTAGAACTCCTGGGCTCAAGTGATCCTCCCATCTCAGCCTCCCAAAGTGCTATGATTATAGGTATAAACCGCCACCCCTAACTGTTAGTTATAGTCTCAACACTGGCATTGCTAATTTCAAAAGGAAATTAGTCTTCCTCTTTTCAGGATTCACAAATACATTTCTAAGTTACCTGTAGAAATCATGCATGGGATAGCTGGTATAACTTGATATTTTATATAAACACTGGCCTCTACTAACGGCCTTTTCTATGGCATCCTGATTGTTCATTATTTTGTTATCTGTAATAAAAGAAAGAATAAGTAAAAATCTAGAGGACCATTAGTATTTTAAAAACTAAAGATTATAGGATTATTCTAATAGAAGAGCCACTATTTAAGAATCACAAAGAAAAAAAAGCCACCACTGTAAGAGCTTTAAATGAAGCTAATCAATGAAGTAATTGTAAGAAATCAGCTAAGAACAGAATTTTTCCTTGTATAAGAGACTCCAACCATTTAGAACAAAAGCTTTGTTTCTTTCAAAATACCTTATATTGTTGCTAATGTGGAGAGTGACAGAAGGAATCAAGTTATAAAACAGTTTCTGATTATCTTTCATGGCATACTGCATATACTTATAGGCAGAACAGACTCCAACATACCTTTCATTGTCACATTAACACCAGATGCTAAAAATAAGCCTCCAAACCGGTTGTTAAAAATCTGATTGCCTTCTAGTGTTGCAGTTGCGTGATTTGTAATTTCAATACCTGAAGTAAAATTTACAAACAAGTAGAAACATTTTATAATGCTTCTTAAAAACCACATGTAAACTGGTTCTTTTATAAAAGTACATTAACCCTCTTCGTGGCTACTGAATAAAATGTAGATATTTCTGTCAACCGTTGACAGTAACATTCATTTAACAATGATTATGGTCTATTCCTTGCTAAAAGGAGTGATACAGACAGTTCTTGACAATATTTTTATTAATGACATTTTAAGACTGCTGTAAACTATGTAGAAGGGGAGACTGCCCAGAAATATGTTTAGGTGGCAGTTTACACATTAACAAAATTTTAGGTTGGTGCAACATTAATTGTGGTTTTTGCCGTTAAAAGTAATGGTGAAAACCGCAATTTCTTTTGCACCCCAACCCGTCTTAAAGTTTAAATACATGATACTTGTGTTTCATTTGCATCCATCTTAACATCTGTGTTTCTGTTGCAGATTTAAATTGGTAAATTCATCTGAGGAAGTGATCTGTACTCCTAGTGTTAATACAACCCTGCATTTGTTCTATCCCAATTAATGTTTCATAATCATGACTAAGCAATAACAGCAATTATTTCTTAGGAGTCTGGTTTAGAGTAGAAGCATCCAGAACTTGATTAGATGCTCCCATAAGTGAATGAATAAACAGGCATTCAGCCACTTTAGCAGTGCACTTTGCACATTTTAGTTAATAAGCAAAACAGAATGAACATACTCCAAACACTTTGCAGAACCATACGTAAGCCACAGGTAACAAAAGAAAATACAAACCTGCAGCAAATCCATCAAATATTCTGTTTTTCCTTAAGATTGGGTGACTATTAGTGCTGATGAGAACACCTGCTTGAGCATTCCTGAAAATATCATTTTCTTCAAGGAGACCTATAATAAAATATTTCCTTAGATTACGGCTAATGCATATAACAGACTTTACTAGCCTTTTTGGTGGTATTTAGGTTTGCTTTTAGATTCTTACTTAACTGCATTGTAAAATTAACCGGACTATTTTTTTCAGCTGAAAACAAAGTTTATTAGTAATTCAGAGGTATTAAGGCTCTAAAAAAATTTCTAAAATGACAGGTAAGAGCATTCTGACCAATAATCTGCCATCTCCATGATAGCAGGGACCATATCTAAGTTTACTTACCACTTCATTCTTCAGTGCCAAGTACAGTTGATTCTCAATACTGCTGAATTAAAATTAATTCCTTTGATACATTTCTCGAACTTTTGTATCCTGTTTTTAGTTCAGGCAAGAAAGCCCTTATTTCTGACTTTTATTACTATAATCATTTCCTGATCCCTTTCCTGTATTCCAGTTTCATCTGCTACAGTTTCCAGTTAGTTACCTGCAACTCTTACCATGCCTCTTTCTCTGCCTAACTTTTAAAATCACCTTACCTTTCAAAATCTGTCTCCAATCTACTTGTTCGTCTTAATTTGAGACATGGTTTTATTTCTGTACACATCTGACCCTTCTGCTATTTCACATTATTGACCTAAACTTTCCCCTGGATGAGGGGGAAATCTCTGAAGTGACTCAGGGACTTCTTGGGGTCCTCTTCCTGTTCATTCTTTGGATTTAATATTTCTGGGTTCTGTCCCTCTCATTTCACTCTGCATACTCTTTAGGTGATCGTAAATCTTGCAACTATTACATAGACACTAATACACCGTTGCTTTTTTTTTTTTTTTTTTTTTTTTTGAGACAGTCTCGCTCTGCTACCCAGGCTGGAGTGTAATGCTGCGATCTGGGCTCACTGCAAGCCTCCCGCCCCGGTTCAAGCAGTCCTGCTTCAGCCTAAATAGCTGGGATTTGAGGTGCCCACCACCACACCTAATTTTTTCGCATTTTTAAAAATTTATTTTAATATACGGGGTTTCACCATGTTGGTCGGGCTAGTCTTGAACTCCCGACCTCAGGTGATCCACCCACCTTGGCCTCCAAAGTGCTTGGACTACAGGCGTGAGCGACCATGCCCGGCCAATTTTTTTTCGCATTTTTAGTAAAGATGGGGTTTCACCATTTTGGCCAGGCTGGTCTCGAACTCCTGACCTCAGATGATTCACCCGCCTCAGCCTCCCAAAGTGCTAGGATTACAGGCATAAGCCACCGGACCCAGCCACTGTTGCTAATTCTTAAAATTTATTCCTTTAGCTTAGTATAATTATTCACATTCTGGTCATAACCAATTTGGATATCTCAGAAGACGACCATGGATTCAATGTTTAAAAAACTGACCTTACTAATGTTTTCCAGAAACCATTTCCTATATAACTTACCTCCGCAAAAGGTAGTCACTTAAATCAGAATCCTAAGCATCATATTTCACTTTTCTTTCAACCTCCATATTAAATTGATGACCCAGTCCTGTTGGTTCTAACCTTTATTTTTATACAGGGTCTTGCTATGTTGGAGACCTAGGCTGGTCTCAATCCAGACTCTTGCGTTGGCTTCCAGAGAAGCTGGAAGTACAGGTGTGAAAAGCCACTGTGCCCAGTTGGTTCTGCCCTTTTAAATATCATCAACATTTCCCCCTCACCTCCCCAATGTTTTCACACCCTTATGCTATCATTTTAGTTTAGGCTTTCATTATTGCCTGGGTTATTCCAAATTCCTGTCTCTAATCTTGATTATTTCCACTACAACCTCAAGTGCTATTCTTAAGATGAAGTCTAAACTCCTTACTGCATTTAGAAAACCTATGATTTGGGCCTTGCCCCTTCTCTAGCCTCAGCTTTCAGTACCTCTTGCCTGACTCGGTTTCCTCCAGACTTTTGTTAAAATGTGCTCCATTCCACATATTTT
Organism: Saguinus oedipus; assembly: GCA_031835075.1. Lineage (NCBI taxonomy): Eukaryota > Metazoa > Chordata > Mammalia > Primates > Cebidae > Saguinus > Saguinus oedipus. Next base: position 38,692,003 of record CM063183.1, read on the forward strand.
ATGGATGTAGTGGTTTTCATTTCTCTAGCATCTTTATCACAGTGGTTGGTATAGGTTTTTAATCAGTATTTAAAGAATAGAAATGAAATAACATCCGGAATGGTCTTTGCCTCCCCCAAACCTGTTTACCAGTGAATATCTACTCATGTTTCAAGACATAGCTCAAGAGTGATTTTACCTGCCTGAACCTTTTCTCAACACCTTGGAAATAAACCATTCTGTATTGTGTTTTTACTATACTTTGTAAAAACTATCTGGGATTATGTCACTTTACTGAATTACTAGATTATAAGCTCCTGGAGAGTCTGTCAATGGAATCATCACTGCTTGGCTATAGTATTAAACTTTGTTCATTAAATCTTGGTATGTTAGAGTAATAACTACCTGTCCTATGTAAAATAATGTACAAATGTTGGGTTACTGATATTTCAGGAACAGTGATAGATTTGCATTTGGTAGCTCTGTGTGAATCTCTGTATACATGCATCTGTAAGAGGCGGGCACTGTGGAACTTTTGCCTCAATGCAAAGTGAGTTGACCTTTATGAATACCAAACCAGGCACATCTTGGCTTCATTAATTCCATTCTCCAACAAACACAGTTGAAAACAGTTACAAAAGCAATACCCGTTTACTAAAGACATTTTCAAATATTTACAGATCAATTAATTTCTCACACCTATTTCTATAACTTGACTTTAAAGTTTATTAAAATCATATCACTATTCTGAATAATAAAAGGTCCAAAAATGTAAACAAATTCTATTTTTAAAAAGGTTTACTGACAACTGCAGACTCAAAGTGGCTACAAAAGGAAAAGTATTGTAAACATTTGTCTCTTAACTATAGGCACTAATCTCCTAAACCAGCTCAATTTGGTAATGAAAAAGACTTGAGCTTCACTCATAACTTAGTTAGCAATGTCATTGATCATTAAAGATATGGAAGAATAATGGAAAACTGGGTTTTTCACTAATGCAAAATTAACAACAATACCTCGACCCCCATTAAATATACAGATGCCACCATCTCTTCCATCGTGGATTTTATTTCTTCTTAGTGTGGGATTACTGTCTGTCTTAATCCAGACTCCAGCCATTGCATTGTCAAATATTTCATTGTCTTCTATACAGCCTAGACCTATAAATGCAAAAATGTAGGTTATTTAGAAGGTCTATTTTTTTTTAAGACGGAGTCTTGCCTCGCTTTATTACCCAGGATGGAGTGCCGTGGTGCAATCTTGGCTCACTGCAACCTCCACCTCCCAGGTTCAAGGGATTCTCCTGCCTCAGCCTCCTGAGTAGCTAGGGTTACAGGTGTGTGCCACCACGTGCAGCTCATTTTTGTAATTGTAGTTAAGCTGGGGTTTCACCATGTTAGCCAGGCTGGTCTTAAACTCCTGACCACAGGTGATCCCCGCTATCATCTTGGCCTCCCAAAGCACTGGGATTCACTACTGTGCCCAACCTAGAAGGTGTATTTCTAAAGTCTATTAACACAGAAAAAGATGACAGATTAAACATACCGGAATTATAAACTAGAATTCCACCATTTTGTCCTCCCCATATTTTGTTGCGTCTAATTTTGGGGTTGCTTCCAGTCCTGTGGATAGAATAGAAAATAATACCATTTCAATAGCTTCTATTCTTATACCTTGTTATGTGAGGTAACTGGAGAAATCCATAAAGTCATATAGTAAGAATTAACTATACAATGGAGTCCTTCAAGATGCCCTAAGAAAGTGGTTTAATTTTGCTTAATCCTGTATTTTCCACAGAACATACTTTGCTACAGATTATTATTGTAGAGTTTCCTAACATGTAAACTACTAAATGGAGTTGTATTAAGTGACTACTATATTATTATATATTCCCTGATGTAAAATGAAGGAATGAATTACAGGTATACCTCGGAGACAACTGCAGGTTCTCAAGAAAGGGAGTACTGCAATAAAGAGTGGCATGAATTTTTTTGGTTTCCCAGTGCATATAAAAGTTGTATTATATAAGTACATACCCTGATTTAAAAATACTGTTAAAAATGATCCCAGCCTTCAGGGAGTCCTAATTTAAAATTTTTTTTTTTTACAAGATGGGATCTTGCTCTGTCACCCAGGCTGGAGTGCAGTGGCATTATCATATCATATCATAGCTAACTGCAGCCTCGAACTCTTGGGCTCAAGCAATCCTTCTGCCTAAGCCTCCCAAGTAGCTGCGACTATAGGTGAGTGCCACTATGCACAGCTAATTTTTGTATTTTTTGTAGAGATGGGGTTTTGCCATGTTGTGCAGACTGTTCTCAAACTCCTGGGCTCAAGTGATCCACCTACCTCAGTCTCCCGAAGTGCTGAGATTACAGGCATGATCCACTGTGCCTGGCCAACTGGCAATCTCTTAAAATAAGAGATTTGCCACACAGACTGACACTTCCTTTCATGGAAGATTTCTATGTAGCACACAACGTTAGATGGTATTTTGCTCACAGTAGAATTCCTTTCAAAATTGTAGTCAATCCTTGCCAACACTACTACTACTTTATTAGCAGGCTTATGCAATATGCTAAATCCTCTGTTGTCATTTCAATGACATTCGCAGCATCTTCAACAGGAACAGACTTCATCTCAAGAAAAACCACTCTTTGGTCATCCACAAGAAGCAACTCCTCATCTGTTCAAGTTTTATCATGAGGTTGTAGCACTTAAGTCACATCTTCAGGCTCCATTTTCTAATTCTACTTCTCTTGCCATTTTTACCATGCCTGCAATTCATTCCTCTGCTAATTTTTTTTTTCTTTTTTTTTTTTTTTGAGACAGAGTCTTGCTCTGTCACCCAGGCTGGAGTGCAATGGCATGATCTCTGCTCACCACAACCTCCGCCTCCTGGATTCAAGCGATTCTCCTGCCTCAGCCTCCAGAGTAGCTGGGATTACAGGTGCATGCCACCACACCTGGCTAATGTTTTGTATTTTTAGTATAGACAAGGTTTTGCCATGTTGCCCAGGCTGGTCTCGAATGCCTGACCTCGTGATCTGCTTGCCTCAGCCTCCCACATTGCTGGGATTATAGGCATGAGCCACTATGCCTGGCCTAGTTCCTCCACCAAAGTCTTATACCCCTGAAGTCATCCATGGGGATTGGAATTAACTTCTTCCAAACTCCTGTTAAATTTTTTTTTTTTTTTTTTTGAGACAGGGTCTTCCTCAGTCATCCAGGCTGGGACACAGTATGATCATAGCTTGCTGCAGCCTCAATTTCCTGGGCTCAAGCGATCCTCTTACCTCAGCCTTCTGAGTAGCGGGGACCACAGGCACATACCACCATACTCAATTTTTTCTGTTTTTTAAAGAGATGGGGTTTCACTATGTTGCCCAGGCTAGTCTTTAACTCCTGGCCTCAGACAGTCCTTCCACCTCGGCCTCCCAAAGTGCTGGGATTACAGCACTTTTTAAATCATGAATGCTCTTAATCAACTACTGGTTGCAGAAAAGTTATTTTTTTTTTTTCTCCTTTTTTTTTTTTGAGATGGAGTTTCGCTCTTGTTACCCAGGCTGGAGTGCAATGGTGCGATCTTGGCTCACCGCAACCTCCGCCTCCTGGGTTCAGGCAATTCTGCCTCAGCCTCCTGAGTAGCTGGGATTACAGGCATGTGCCACTATGCCCGGCTAATTTTCTGTATTTTTAGTAGAGACGGGGTTTCACCATGTTGACCAGGATGGTCTCGATCTCTTGACCTCATGATCCACCCGCCTCGGTCTCCCAAAGTGCTGGGATTACAGGCTTGAGCCACCACGCCCGGCCGAAAAGTTATTTCTTACATTAAAACAACTTAAAAGTTGAAATTCCTAAGGCGAGCTCAGGGAGGACAGAAACCTCCTGTGGAGCAGAAGGGCAAAAGCTCGCTTGATCTTGATTTTCAGTAAGAATACAGACCGTGAAAGCTGGGCCTCATGATCCTTCTGATCTTTTGGGTTTTAAGCAGGAGGTATCAGAAAAGTTACCACAGGGATTTTAAAATAGAAAATAAAATAATTTTTTATATTTAAAAAAATGAAAAAAAAAAAAAAAAAAGTTGAAATTATTCCTTGACCCACCGACTGTGGGATGGATGTTCTATTGTCAGGCATGAAAACAACATTCATCTCCTTGTATATCTGCATTAGCATTTTTGGGTTACTGGGTGATTTTTGTAAATGAGCAGTAATAGTTTTAAAGAAATATTTTTTCTGAGTACTAGGTCTCAATAGTGGACTTAAAATATTCAGTTAACTGTGTGTAAACTCATGTGCTATCATGAATGATTTGTTGTTCCCTTCATAGAGCATAGGCAGAGTAGATACACCATAACTCTAGAGTTTTCAGAATGGTAAATGAGCACTGCCTGCAACTTAAAGTTATCAGCTGAACTAACCCCTAACGAGATCAGCCTGTTTCGTTTAGTCACCTTTGACAATGATCTTAGCTAGATCTTCTGGCTAACTTTCTGTAGCTTCTATCTTAGCATTTGCTGCTTCACCTTGCACTCAACTTTTCCTTAAACCTCATAAATCACCTCTGCTAGCTTCACTTTTCTTCTGCAGCTTCCTCACCTCACAGCCTTCATAGAACTGAGGAGAGTTGGGGCCTTACTCTGGATTAGAAAATGGCTTAAGGGAATGTTGCTGGTTTGATCTTCTATTCAGATCATTAAAACATTCTCCATATCTCCTTATTAGCATAAGGCCATTTTTTTGTTGTTGTTGTTTTTTGAGATGGAGTTTCGCTCTTGTTGCCCAGGCTGGAGTGCAGTGGAGCAATCTCAGCTCACTGCAATCTCCACCTCCTAAATAGCTGGATTTACAAGTATGCACCACTGCACCCAGCTACTTTTTTATTTTTAGTAGAGACAGGGTTTCTCCATGTTGGTCAGGCTAGTCTGGAACTCCCAACCTCAGGTGATTCACCCGCCTCGGCCTCCCAAAGTGCTGGGATTACAGGCATGAGTCACCACGCCTGGCCTTGTTATTTTTTTAAATTTTGCTTTGAACCCTGAGAAACTAAGTAGTAAGACTGATTTGCTTTGCTTTCTTTTCATTTGTGTGTTTACTGGAAAAGCATTTTTGATTTGTTTCTAGAACTTTTCCTTTGCATTCACAACTTAGCCAACTGGACAAGAGGCCTAGCTTTTGGCCTATTTAGGCTTTTGACATACTTTCCTCACTAACCTTAATCATTTCTACCTTTTGATTTAAAGTGAGAGATATGCAACTCTTCTTTTCACTTCAACACTTAGAGGTCATTTTAGGATTACTAATTGGCCTAATTTGGATACTGTTGTGTCTCAGGGAAAAGGGAAGCCTGAGGAGAAGGGGAGAGATGGGAATGATTGCTTGGTGGAACAGTCAGAACACACACGACATTTACACATTAAGTTTGCTATCTTGGGGGCAGTTAATGGTGTCCCAGAACAATTACAACAGTAACATCAAAGATCACTGATCAGAGATCACCATAACAGATATAAGGATAAGAAAAAACTTAGAAATACTCTAATAATTATAAAAATGAGAAAGAGAGACAGGCAGTGAGCACATGCTGCGAAAAAATGGCACTGAGAGATCTGCTCAACACAGGGTTGCCACAAATCTTCAATTTGTAATAAACAGAGGTAAGCCAGTATATGATCATTAGGACTGATAGAGTTCCAAAAACTTGTAAGAGGGGTATCAAAGACTGGACGCTTACAGGTGGCTTACGCCTGTAAACCCCAGAACTCTGGGAGGCTGAGGTGGGCAGATCATGAGGTCAGGAGTTCGAGACCAGCCTGGCCAACATGAGGAAACCCCATCTCTACTAAAAATACAAAAATTAGCCAGGTGTGGTGGCATGCACCTGTAATCCCAGCTACTTAAGAGGGCTGAGGCAGGAGAATTGCTTGAACCTGGGAGGTGGAGGTTGCAGTGAGCCAAGATCGTGCCACTACACTCCAGCCTGGGTGACAGAGCAAGACTCTGTCTCAAAAACAAAAAATAAAGGTGGGGGGAGGAGGGGAGAGATAAACAACTATTAATTTTACAGAAATAGCACAGAACAGAATCATTTTACTGAGTGCCAATGATATGCCAGGCATAGTGCACAAGTATTTTAATACAGACTTCCACTCTCCACGTATGAAGGAATATATTGGCAACTGATGGACTCTCATAGTGGAAAGTCACATCTCAAAGTGATATGACTCTTTACCTAGACCAAGGAAAGTTACATTCTGACAATTCAAGTCAAGATTATTTTAAGAATGTGAATATATATACAACAGAGGGATAAAGATTGGGCATTAGACAATAAGCAAATCTGTTCTACACACCCCACATACTCCTAACTCCCTCCCAAAACAAAGCCAAATATAAAAACATTTACCTTATCTGAACCCCTGAATACATATGATTATAGATATCATTGTCTTCTAGCACTCCATGTCCGTTGTCATAGAAATAAACACCAACCTAAAATTAAAAAAACAAACAAAAAAAACCTTTTTCAAGTGACAAGTATTTACAAAACAATGTATTTCCCACCCAAGAGTCCAAGCTAATCCTACCTGCTTGCCACTGTGTATCCGGTTTCTTCTCAGTACTGGAGTGCTGCCAGTTGTCACCCAGACTCCAGCCAGAGTATTACTATAAACTTCATTCTCTTCTATTACTCCTTGTCCCTTTTCATGCTAAATAAAAGTTACACTGGTTATAATATATATCTTCTATAATCAAGGCATTTATAGTCTGTTACTCCCTTTATAGACAGTTATGAAAAAACTTCCCATTTTTGTTTTTTCATCTGAGTAATGAGGTAATGGCAACATCATTTTTTTTTCTTGAGATGGAGTCTCGCTCTATTGCCCAGGCTGGAGTGCAGTGGTACAATCTTGGCTCACTGTAACCTCCACCTCCACCTCCCAGGTACAAGCAATTCTCTGCCTCAGCCTCCCAAGTAGCTGGGATTACAGGCGCCTGCCACCACGCCCGGCTAAATTTTATATTTTTAGTAGAGACAGGGTTTCACCATGTTGGCCAGGCTGGTCTTGAACTCCTGACCTGTGATCCTCCTGTCCTGGCCTCCCAAAGTGCTGGGATTACAGGCGTGAGCCACCGCGCCTGGCCCAAGATTCTTTTTTTGTAGCCTCTACCCTCGTTTTAAGCTTCCAAAAATTTATAATGTTAAGTGGTTTTATACTTTTAATATCACGTAAGAGTAGTAGCAGCATTCAATTTTCTCTAGCAAAAGAATTAATTCACCCTAGGATGACAACGTCTCATTTAGTAGTAAACTTATTACTGGTTAAATCAATTCAAAATGACATGGTTTCACGTTCACAAAATTTTTACTTTTAGCAGGTAATTGAGGACATGTGCATCTCTGGAACCACAAACGAAAATTAAAAGTCACACCTTGCATAACATAAAGACCTTTTTGAAATTTCCTACATTTTCTTACTTGAATCAGTCACAAAATTTTAGATAGCATGAGTGAAGATGATTAATACAAAGGTTTAAAAATTTTGAAAGACAATTATATTTTAACATAAATTGAAATGAAAAAGTGGCAGAACTTCAGATACTCATACACTAGTCATACTGGTAAAATTCTGGCGTAACAAATATAACAGACTGCAAATGAATTGCTGTTGCTTTTAGCCCATATTGCCAATAATAAAGACTTTAATAAAAAGTTGTATCTCTTATGCCTAAATTTAGTCAGCTGCTGATTAAATTTTATAGAATTCAACACAGACTATAAGATACTGGCAGGGAGAACAAGAATGCTATTTATTGTCTAACTATTAAAGACAGTCATAAATTCACACTACAGAAGTTGAATATGGCCTACCTAAAAGCTTAAGGAGAAACTCTTTCTCCCCGCTGGTTTTGATGCACGAGTTTATAGAACTATATACATTAACTTACCACATAAATCCCACCATGCTGGCCATCATGAATTTTGTTATGCCGAACAATTGGACAACTGTTTGTCCTAATCTGAATTCCTGCTAATGCATTGCCTATTTAAAAATAAAAGTTACAATGTCAACATCTGTAAGCCTAGGGAATACAGTAAGGGTTTTACATTAGATAGTGGTTAAAATTCTTACACTAGAATTTTAGTGATCATTACAAGACAAAATTAAGGGAACTAGAAGTGTAAATCGATGCAGAGGGCTGCAGGCAGTATAGCCTAGTGGATACTCTCAAGCCAAGCTGCCACATTTCGAATCCCAGGAATTCTACCTCCTGTGTGACCCTGAGTAAGTAATTTAACCTCTTTCTGTCTGTATACTGATCAGTAAATATCTTTGTGCCTCTGTATCCTGATCAATATTTAATGGTATCTACCTCACTGTGTTGATGTGAATGTTATATGACTTAATTCAGGTTAAGATGCTCAGAAGAGTGCCAGGCACTTAGTAAAGCTTTATGTAAGTATTAACCAGGTAAGTGTTACTAGAAGTGAAAGCCCAGGCACATATTGGTGTCTGGCACACAGATATATACTAATTGTTTGCTTATTTAATGTTTCTAAAACTTTAATGAGGAATAAATATTTTCTTTCTTGAATTAGCATAAAGTATATTAAACTGCCACAGAAACAATTTATCAACTATTAAACAATAGAGTGAAACTATGGAAATTGCAGATACTCCTTGGGACTAAGGTCTTATTTGTATTTTCATCCCTGATATCGGGCATAATACCTGTGAATAAGTATCACAGAGTAATCTTTATTAAGAATTTAGGCTGGGCGTGCTGGCTCACACCTGTAATCCCTGCTATTTGGGAGGCTGAAACTGAAGCACGCAGATCACTTGAGGCCAGAAGTTCGAGAGACCAGCCTGGCCAACATGGCAAAACCTGTCTACTAAAAATGCAAAAATGAGCTGGGAATGGTGGCATGCACTTGTAATTCTAGCTACTCTAGAGGCTGAGGCACGAGAATCATTTGAACCTAGAAGGCAGAGGTTGCCACAATCGGAGAATGTGTCACTGCACTCCAGCCTAGGCAACAGAGTGAGATTATCTCAAAATAAATAAATAAAATTAAATTAAAAAAAATAAAGGGCAGGGCATGAGATTCACACCTGTAATCCCAGCATTTTGGGAGACCAAGGCAGGAAGATCACCTGAGGCCAGGAATTCAAGACCAGCCTGGGCAACATAGCAAGATCTGGTCTACACAAATAAAGTCGTGGGGCATGGTGGCATATGTCTGTAGTCCTAGCTACCAGGGAGGCTGAGGCAGGAGGATCGCTTTGAGCCCAGAAGTCTGAGGCTGCTGTGAGCCATGTTTGGGCCACTGTGCTCCAGTTTGCACAAGAGAGTAAGACCTCGTCTCTTAAAAATAAAAAATTAAAGAAGCTAGATCAGTGATTCCACTTGGGTAACTTCTAAATGTTCCATCATTTTGCTAATAAGAAGACATGCCAATCTATAAGTTTTACAGAACAAAACCATGTGCTTACCATAAATGTCATTTCCTTCAATAAGGCCTCGCCCATCACCAAAGATGTAAACTCCTCCTTGATTTCCATTAAATATAGAATTTCCCCTGTAATTATGTGAAACAATAAAAAAGAAGACATCTATTCAGCAAAACTTACTGGTTTTTTTTGTAAGGCACCTCATTGTCATATAATAAATTCCCTAACTTCTAAGGCCTCAGTTTCTTAAGTTATTTCTAAGGTCTAAGACTTTGGAAAAGTCAAACTACTATTTGAGAGAATGTATGTAGCATTCTTAAAAGTTCCCCCCAAAACAGCTAATACATTCAAAATAATTTTTTAGCTGATCTAGAAACATTTGATGAATATTAGCAAGATGGAAACCCCATAGTCTACTTTCATAAAATCAGTGGAAAATAAAATTTGACAATTAAAAATAATTCATGGTGTTTAAGTTATAATAGTTCTGGTTCTACAATTTTGGCTTATTAATAGAAAGTGACAGCTTGCAGTTTTTACTTTTTGATAATTTTAGTCTTCCTGGCCAAGAATCTTCAAGATAGTTTTCCTGAGTTATTCCATTTGCTTCTATCAGAAAAAAGATGACAAAGTCCTTTAAGCTCCAAGGGAAGGTAACAGTCCTATTTACTCATCTATAATGCAGTTTGATGAATTTAAAATAAAAATCACAGCATTTGCAATTTTTCATAAAGTATCACGTATGGTTTATATCACTAATAGAAAAAAAAAAAAAAACGCCAAAAACTAAATCTATAATAGCTATGGCTCATTCAGATGCACAGACTTAAACTAGGAAAATATATCTTATAGTAGTCAAATGTCTAACAAGAAAAACTTTTAAGTGTTAAAGCTCAGTATTTTGACTTTTATGACAAATCTTGAAGTGAAAAAGTAATTTTCACCCATAATTATATACCTTATTGTTGGGTCACTATTTGAGGTAATCCATACACCTGCAAAGTTGTTTGCATAGATTTTATTCTCTATGAATTGTCCTCTTCCTTTTTCATGGACATATATTCCTCCAGTCTGCCCATGGTGAATTTCACATCGAACCACTGTGGGGTTAGCATAGGCTTTTACTTCAAAGCCTGCTATCCTATTTCTGTGTATGTTGCAACTTTCAAAGTAACCCTGAAAAATACAGAAATTAAATCTGCAGGTAAAGGCCACTTTACAAAGAAAGAAATGCCATTTAAAAAACATTCAATGCATACCTCAAAATTAAGTATTAGAAACATTTCAGGCTGGGCGTGGTGACTCATACCTGTAATCTCCAGCACTTTGGGAGGCCAAGGCAGGTGGATCACCTGAGGTCAGGAGGAGACCAGCCTGGCCAACACGGTGAAACCGTCTCTACTAAAAATACAAAAATTGCTGGGCATGGTGGTGCATGCCTGTAAGCCCAGCTATAGGGAAGCTGAGGCAGGAGAACTGCTTGAACCTGCGAGGCAGAGGTTACAGTGAGCCAAGATTGCACCATTGCACTCCAGCCTGGGTGACAAGAACAAAGCTCCATCTCAAAAAATAAAAAAGTTTAAGAGTAAGAATAAAAAGCAGGTATACACACTAAGCTTCAATTAATAATCATGGAAAGAAAAATATTTAAATGTTTTAATTTATTTTTGACAGGGTCTCACTCTGTTGCCCAGGCTGGAGTACAGTGGCACAATCATACTCATTACAGCCTCAAACTCCTGTGTTCAAGCAGTCCTCCCGCCTCAGCCTTCTGAATAGCTAGGACTATAGACAGACACACACCACTGTGCCTGGCTAATGATTTAAATGTTTCACTAAAACAAGTAACTATATATCTTCTAATTAGTCCAAGTACATTGAAATGCATGAAGGAAAAACAGGAAAAGATCTATTCAATAAATGTAGATGAATACCATTAACTGGAAGTATATATCCTTCAACAAAAAGTTAAAGCCATTAAATAATATAAACCCTGGCTGCCTTAAAAATGTCCCAACAAGTCAACTTCTAAAAGTTGTGGCTGGGCCTCCCACCACTCTGGGAGGCTGAACAGGGAGGACTGCTTGAGCCCAGGAGTTCAAGGCCAGCCTGGGTGACATAGTGAGACCTTGTCTCTACATGAAAAATTAAAAACAAAACTAGCTAGGTGTGGTGGCATGTGCCTATAGGCCTAGTTACTAGGGAAGCCGAGGTGGGAGGATTGTTTGAGCCTGGGAGGTTGAGGCTGCAGTGAACCCTAATCACACCATCACACTCCAGCTTGGGAGACAGAGTCTCAAAACTATAAAGTTGACCAAAGAACACAATCAGAGTCTTACAAAAAGAGTAATTTTTTAAAAAAAGTTTATCTTAGCCCAATAATAGAGAAATGGCTAAATACAATGTTTTTGAAGATTATGTTCATCCTATAAAAGTTAAATGAAAAGAACAAGTTTTAAAGTAGTATACATTATATGTAATTTTGGTTTAAAGGAAATTTGGCCGGATGCGGTGGCTCATGCCTATAATCCCAGCACTTTGGGAAGCCAAGGCAGGTGGATCATGAGGTCAGAAGTTTGAGATCAGCCTGGCCAGTATGGTGAAACCCCATCTCTACTAAAAACACAAAAATTAGCCAAGCATGGTGGCATGCGCCTGTAGCTGTTTGGGATCCTGAGGCAAAATAATTGCTTGAAACTGGAAGGTGGAGGTTGCAGTGAGTCAGTATCGTACCACTGCACTCCAGCCTGGGTGACAGAATGAGATTGTCTCAAAGCAAATAAATAAAGGAAATTTGAAGGATGGAACAAAAATATGAGATGATTATGAGTGGTGGAATTATGGACAAATATGTCTTTCCTCATACTTTGAATTTCTTAAATTTCCTATATAAGGACATGTTTTACTTTTATAATGAAAGTTACTATAATTGTGATATCCTAAGGCCAAACGCTCAATGCAGACTGAATATTAAGAGAAATCTGAATGTACTTACTCTCTTTCCTCTTTAAAATCTCTTTAGCACTAAGTATTTTTCTCATGTTACTTTGATGTATTGCCTTATATTATATTTCTATATTCATCATGTCAATTTCTACCTTATCATAAGCTCCTAAAGAGAAAGACTATTCTAACTTCTGGAGCATGTTATGTAAAACTTTACACACAGTAAGTACTCAAACAGGATTTGATGAATTTTTTTACAAATTTAGTAGAGGTTAAAAAGGGGATATTCTGAATACTCTAGCATACCACGTTTAACTCTTCAAGAAAACAGACCTCTAAGAATAACATACAGAAGTTGTTTTCAGATTTCATTTTCCATTAATAAAAAAACAAATTATAAATTACAACTCTACATTTGGATTACTATCTGATTTTTTTTTTTTTTTTTTTTGAGACAGTCTCGCTCTGTTGCTAGGTGCCAGGCCGGAGTGCAGTGGCGCAATCTCAGCTTACTGCACCCTCCGCCTCCCAGGTTCAAATAATTCTCCTGCCTCAGCCTTCCAAGTAGCTGGGACTACAGGAGTGCATCACCACACCCAGCTAATTTTTTTTTGTATTATAGTAGAGACAAGGTTTCACCATGTTGGCCAGGGTCTGGATATGATCTGGATCTCTTGACCTTGTAATCTGCCTGCCTCAGCCTCCCAAAGTGCTGGAATTACAGGCGTGAGCCACCGCACCTGGCCAATCTTATTCTTTTTTTTTTTTTTTTTTTTTAAATCAGAAGATACACAAAAGATAGCATCTTCAAATATAAAACATTTTTCTTTGATTTTATACAGAATAAAACTGAATACACACTGGGTATATATACACACTATTATGGCAAAACTGACCATCAAAAAAAAACAAAGAGGCTAGACAAAGAGACTTTAATATTAGATTAGGATTATTCACCATTTCAGATGTTTTCACCCATAAGGACGGATCACAATTAGTATAACTTTTAGTCTTTCTCTGCCACGAGTTGAATGACATCTGATGGATTTCATTTTGTCCTTTTTTTTTTTTTTTTAAAGAGACAGGGTTTCACTTTGTTGCCTGGTTGGAGTGCAAGCGTGCAATCACTCAATAAAGCCTCAACCTCCTGGACTCAAGTAATCCTCCCCACTCAACCTTCAGAGTAGCTGGGACCACAGGTGAATGCCACCAAGCCTGGCTAATTTTTGTATTTTTAGTAGAGATGGGGTTTCATCATGTTGCCCAGGCTGGTCTCAAACTTTCAGCCTCAAGTGATCCTCCCAGCTTGGCTTCTCGAAGTGCTGGATTACAGGTGTGAGCCACCATGCTGGGCTGACAAATCTGATTGCTAAACTTTTACAGTGCTGCAAGCAAAATTTGATATCTGTGAATGCTGTGATCTAATAAAAAGAAACTGATATAACATTGATTAAACAGTATTCAAATGCAAGGGATAATATTTCTGTTTTCTTTAGGTTTTGATTTTACAGGGTTAAGAGACTCAATAGACCAATAAGTTTATTAAGGCAAACAGCAGCCCCCTCCCTCATTTTCCCCCTTTATCTAGAGGCCCCCACTTTTAATTCTTTTACCTGATTCTTTTGATTCACCTATATATTATTAAGTAACACACTGTATTACCAAATCTTGACTTTCCAGTTTTAGGTATTATGCACTGACTTCTATTACGGGATAGGAGAATTTAGCTCTCCTACCTCTCTATCCCCCACAATATATACTCACACATTGTATCCTTTCAGTGTAGTTATACCTTGATTTGGGTTAGATCAGTGTGCTATTCAAGAGCTGAGCCATAAAGTATGACTATACATTCTTTGCTGTACAACTTTTTACCTTCCCAAGGTAATAACGACTTTTTCTCCTTTGCTTAGCTTTCTGGTGACAATTGTATCCTAAACTTGCTGTCAGTTGTCTAAATCATCTCTCTTTTTAAATTTATTAATTTATTTATTTTTGAGACAGAGTCTCACTCTGTTGCCCAGGATGGAGTGCAGTGGCCTGATCTCGGCTCATTGCAACCTCTGCAATGATCCTGGGTTCAAGTGATTCTCCTGCATCAGCCTGCCGTAAATCATCTCTTAATATATTTACATTTACATTAGCTTTAACAATTTATCTTCCTGAACACTGAATTGAATATTAAACAAACAAAAGACAGCTGAAATGGTAGTTATTGAAGGCAAACAATGGGTACCTGGAGAGTCATTATACTGTTCTACTTTGGTGTATGTTAAAAAGATTTCATTAAAAAATGTAAAAAGTAAAGGCAAGACCCATACTGGAGGCAAAATAGCAATAGAAAAACAGACACAACTATGGAGAAATGGTTGAGGAACTCACACAACACGAAACAGAACAGAACACAGCAATAAAAATAATAGAGAATATAGCTAAGTTTCTAAAGAAAGGAACATATGGAACAGAAAAACAGTAAAACAAAACATCAACAAAAGTCAAAATGCGGATACTGTGGTAGAAGAGCAATCTTTCAATCAAAGAAGAAAGAAAAAAACTCAGGGTGATCTCAGAGTTCTTAGCCCACTCAATGCTAGAATAATGTCTCCAGAACTGTGAGATAAAAGAAAGAAACTCAGCTAAGTTAAAAGGCAATGGATAGGCATTCTCACATGGCAAGAATTCAGGCTACAATACCCATAAGCCTTTCTTTCCTTTTTTTTTTTTTTTAAGCCTTTCTTTTAAAAAACAAACAAAAAATGGCTGGATGACAAAACCTAGCTACACCAAGAATGAATAAAAATTTTTAAATTCAAGAATGGAGACACCATGATAAAAGAACTAATGATAAATAAATATAGAGTAAATATAAGCCAATAACTGTAGACAAGCAAATGTTTTAACCTTTGCAAAATAAAAATAAAGTGGCCAGGCGTGGTAGCTCACTGCCTGCAATTCCAGCATGTTGGGAGGCCAAGGTGGGTGGATCACAAGGTCAGGCAACACGGTAAAACCCTGTGTCTACTAAAAGTACAAAAATTAGCAGGGTGCGGAGGTGGGTAGCTGTAGTCCCGGCTACTCAGGAGGCTGAGGCAGGAGAAACACTTGAACCCAGGAGGTGGATGTTGCAGTGAGCCGAGATCGAGCTACTGTACTCCAGCCTGGGCCACAGAGCAAGACTCTATCTCAAAAAAAAAAAAATAATAAAATAAAAATAAAAATGATGGAGATAGGTTGAAATACTTTATAAATCTTAAAATTTATAAATCTGATTAATCCTTATGGAAATATCTATCTAAATACAGCATTGCCTAGACTTATTTTTTAAAATGCTATAATATTTGTAAATCTAAATCTATTTCTAAAAAATGGTATAAGGAGCGTGTGTGTGATGAGTAAATTACTATGGTGAACTTTAAAAAGGGACCATCCCATCACCACAGGTTTTTCAAAAATGATGAACTGGTGGCTCATGCCTGAAATGCCATGCAATGGCACACATCTTGGCTCACTGCAACCTCTGCCTCCTGGGCTCAAGTGATCCTCCTGTCTAAGCCCCCAAGAAGCTGGGACTACAGGTGTGAGTCACCATGCCCAGCTAACTTTTATATTTTTTCTAGAGATGGAGTTTCACCATGTTGCCCAGACTGGTCTTGAATTCCTCAGCTCGAGCAATCCACCTGCCTCAGCCTCCCAAACTGCTGGGATTACAAGTGTGAGCCATTGCACCTGGCCATGGTCTAGTTTAGTTTAAAAAAAAAAAAAGAGCTCTGCATTGGCCGGCTGTGGTGGCTCACATCTATAATCCCAGCACTTTGGGAGGCCAAGACAGGTGAATCACTTGGGGCCAGGAGTTTGAGACCAGCCTGACCAAAATGGTGAAACCGTATTTCTACTAAAAATACAAAATTAGCCAGACATGATTGTGCATATCTGTAATCCCAGCTACTTGGGAGGCTGAGGCAGGAGAATTGCTTGAATTCAGAATTCAGGAGGTAGAGGCTGCAGTGAGCCAAGACCGCACCATTGCACTCCAGTCTGGGTAACAAGAGCAAAACTCGGTCTCAAAAAAAAAAAAAGCTCTGCATTAGCGTTCCAGGCACAAACAATAAAAATAAAAATGTTTCTTTGTCGTTGAAAATTTGTATATATGAATCCAACAATTTTTTTTTTTTTTTTTTTTTTTTTAGACGGAGTTTTGCTCGTTACCCAGGCTGGAGTGCAATGGCGCAATCCCAGCTCACCGCAACCTCCGCCTCCTGGGTTCAAGCAATTCTCCTGCCTCTGCCTCCTGAGTAGCTGGGACTACAGGCACGCGCCACCATGCCCAGCTAATTTTTGTATTTTTAGTAGAGATGGGGTTTCACCATGTTGACCAGGATGGTCTTGATCTCTCAACCTCGTGATCCACCTGCCTTGGCCTCCCAAAGTGCTGGGATTATAGGCATGAGCCACCACGCCTGGCCCGAATCCAACATTCTTAAAGTACTTAATATCGTAAAATAGGCAATAAAACCTCACTATAATCCTATTTGCCACCATTACTACCCCCTTTCCCATTTGTGACTCTGCAATAGAAAATTTTACCAATGATATATCAGGATTTGAAAATTACCTCAAGGAAAATTAGACATTAGATGAAAAAAAATCTGAATAGATGCATTTAAAACATCACTTTGAAATAGTAATCTCAGAACTCAAAAACTCATGTCTCTGGAAAATCATATAAAACTATACAGTAATATTTTAAACACTGTATAATCCATAAGGATGCCTAATATAATTGCTGCATAATGGTTTTAAAATTGATATTTTATTATCATTTTATCTCCTATTAAAGTCCTGCCAGTTTAAACATTTTCAAGAGGAATTGAATGATAAGCAAAATAACAATGAAACCATTATTTCTCTAAGTGTACTCTACAGACAAACTGTTAGATTTACTTATAGTGCTTATTAAAAATACATATGCTAGGCCCCATCCTTGGAAATTCTGATTTATTACATCTGAGGATACAGGAATTTTCATTAAAACAGAAAGCTTCTAGATGACTTTTATGCACACACACATTTGAGACATTAGACTTTACTTCTGTCAAATATCACATATATTGCCTAAGAACACTATCACCTCTACATGGATATGTTTGATGCATAAATTACAGAATGAATACTGCATACTGATTTGCTGAAATTGCTTTTAAATCTGTACTCTTCAGTTCAGGTAATTTGGTCAAGAGAAAATAATGCTGAAACATACATGAAATTTAACTGATACAGAATTCTGTTTTTCTATTAAAATTAAGTGTTCTTACCATGCCATGATCAAACGTGAACACACCAACATCGCGTCCATGATGAATATGATTCCGTCTAATAATTGGGTTTCCATGATTTTTAACCCAAATCCCAGCTAACGCATTATTGGAAATTTCATTATCCTCATATATTCCCTATAAAAAGTGAGAAACAAACATCAGTAGAGCTTTTAAAAGATTTTTAAAAAGAAAAAAACCCAGAAAATTCAAAAATACCTGTGCATGATCTGTTATATACAGTCCAACATTTTCACAGTCGCTGATGTTACAGTGCTTGATAGTGGGACATGCTCCTTGACCACTAACACATACTGCAGAACCAACTGTACAAAAATTTTATTTTTTATTTTTTATTTTATTTTTTATTTCCCCGCCCCCAGAAAAATTATTTATTTAAAAACCTACTTGGCAACAATACAGTGACTCAGAATTTTATTGTAAAACATAATGAAAACACTAACCTGTACATGTACTTCGAATGATACAGTGATCAATAATAGGGCTACAATTTACTGTAATCTCTAAGCAGTGGTGTGCATTGTGGTGTTGTGCAGATTTGTCATCAGGGTTAAACTGAAAAGTAAAAATTTTGTTTGAAGTAAACCACTGCCTTTATGATTTTGACATGTACTTTAAATCTTAAAATTTCTTACCCTTATTGTCATATATCCAACATAAGCATCTTCAGAGCCTTCCATAAAAACGAAGGTTGAATCTCTAGTGTTTTCAATTATAACTTTGTCTGCCACTTTCCCAGGTGCTGTGAAGAAGATATTTTAAGGCATATTACCTTTATTTGATTTCAACAGATGGGTACCTTTATGGAGGGGGACCTTACTAAAAACATTAATACTGAGTAGTAGGACTAATATTCACTATCAGTTAACTATGTTTCATCATAAGCCTTTACTGTATTCAAATTCATAGTAATACTCAGAACATTTAACTATAAATACCATGAATACCAAATGCAATGGCAAAATAAAAAATGGTTTCTTGTGGAAACAGAAACACCAGCAGCAGCAGCACTGGAAACAAAAGCTCAAGAGAAAAGACCTCTTTAAATTTATTTCCAACAGTGGCCTCAATTTAGAAAGTAATAAAATCACCAGACAAAAATTTGCTATACTCTATCCTCCCCATCTTCATGATGGAGAAAGAGGAAGGAAGCAAAACAGGCTGTAAATGCAAATTCACTGGCAAATAATAACTAGCTATCTTAAAATGTTCTGTGTACTATATATCCTTAAAAAAAAAAAAGCACAAATTTTCAAATGACTCAGTGTTTGACAGATATTTCATTACATTTATTCTTGGAAAGTTGACCATAAATAGCTTTGAAATAGTACAAAAGTATCTAAATTCTATTTCAGTTCCTTTAAAAACACAGCAATAAAAACATCAGCATCTTTAATTTCTTTGCAATTCTCCTGCCTCAGCCTCCAGAGTAGAGGGGATTATAGGCGCACACCACCACACCAGCTAAATTTTTTGTATTTTAACTAGAGATGGGGTTTCACCATGTTGGCCAGACTGGTCTTGAACTCCTGACCTCAAGTGATCCATCTACCTCAGCCTCCCAAAGTGCTGGGATTAGAGGTGTGAACCACTGCACCCGGCTGCATCTTTATTTTCAAATAAAAGATGAAAAAACTATTTTTATTTGTTTAATGAATAAATGAAGGCAAATGGAGAAAGTACTGACAACAGGAAACATATGGCCAGGCACAGTGGCTCATGCCTGTAATCCTAGGACTTTGAGAGGTCGAGGTTGGCAGATCACTTTAGGGCAGGAGTTGAGACCAGCTTGGCCAACATGGTGAAACCCTGTCTCTGCTAAAAATATAAAAATCAGCCAAGCATGGTGGTGGCATGCCTATAATCCCAGCTACTTGAGAGGCTGAGGCATGAGAACTGGTCGAACCCAGAGGCAGAGGTTGCAGTGAACCAAAATTGCACCACTGCACTCTATCCTGGGTGACAGCTAGACTCTGTCTCAAAAAAAAAAGGGGGGGGGGGAGAAAGAAATTTATATACATCTATAATTTCTGAACTCTTGTGTTTTCATTTCCTTCACATAAAATATGTGTGGTGATCTCTTCATTCCTACTTTACCAGCAGGATTATTATTTATTTATTTTTATTTTTTTGAGACAGAGTGTTGCTCTGTCACCCAGGCTGTAGTGCAGTGGCATGATCTCAGCTCACTGCAACCTCCACCTCCCAGGTTCAAGTGATTCTCCTATCTTAGCCTCGCAAGTAGCTGGGATTACAGGTGCCTGCTCCCTGCCCCACTAATTTTTTGCATTTTTAGCAGAGATGGGGTTTTCACCTTGTTGGTCAGGCTGGTGTTGAACTCCGGACCTCGTGATCCACCTACCTTGGCCTCCGAAACTGCTGGGATTACAGGCGTGAGCCACCATGCCCAGCCTACCAGCAGTGTATTATAAAAGTTAAACTGGATTTTAAGTCAGTAGCATTTTAAAAATCCTATCATATAAATATTAAAATTTTAATGACAATGAATTTCAAAATACCTGCACCAATCATGGTGATTGGAGATTCAATATATATCCATTCATCAGTATATATTCCAGAATGAACAAAGATGAGTCCATCAAAATGAGCCTCTTGTACCCCACCAAGGGCATCTTCAATGGTATCATAATACTAGAAAAAAATAAAAGTGTCAGTACAGAACTGAAAGATTACCATTTTAAGTCATAAAAATACAAATCTAACATACCAACATATTTTCTCTTCCTTTATATCTTGCAGGGTTACTGTAGAAATGTTCAGCAAATCCTGGCTTTACGTGTGCACCTTTATACTAAAATGTCAAAAAAACACAAAAAATAAAAAACAAAACCAATGACTACTAACATAAGCCTTATATTCTAAGTTAATGTACAACTGCACGAACAATTTTTATTAAAAATCAAAAATAATCCCCAACAATTCCAAATAATTTTCTGTCATAGAGTACAATGTAAAATCTAAAAACAAGTTATGATCCATTAATATCCAGAAACAACAGGGTTTCTCAAGCTCAGCATTGGTGATATTTTAGGTCAGATAATTCTTTGCTATGGTGGCTGTCCCGTGCATTGTAGGATGTTTAGAGGTATCCCTGGCCTCTACCCAGCCAAATATCAGCAGCACCTTTTTCCCATTGTGAAAATCAAAAAACGTCTCCAGACATTGCCAAATGTCCCCCAGAAAGCAAAATTATCTCCAGCTGAGAATCACTCATGAAGGACCATATAAAAATTAAGCTAAATGTGGAACTTTAAAACAACTCTGAACACTAATAATTTAAATACAAGTTCAAACAGACCCACTGAAATCACAACTGCTCTCAGGCTACTAATGCTTACTGCCACTGACTTATTAATGGATATGTCAGTAGTGAAAAGAATTGCTGAATATTCTGTTGGTTGATAAATGCTCATTGGTTTACCTTTAAAACCCTATTCGAGTTTAAACTTTTTTTTTCCCCTGAGCTGGAGTTGCCCATGCAGTGGTGCAATCTCGGCTCTCTGCAACTCCACCTCCTGGGTTCAAGCAATTCTCCTGCTTTAGTCTCCCAAGTAGCTGGAACTACAGGCGCGCACCACCATGTCCGGCTAATTTTTGTATTTTATTAGTAGAGATGGGGTTTCGCCATGTTGGCCAGGCTGGTCTCGAACTCCTGACCTCAGGTCATCTGCCTACCTTGGCCTCCCAAAGTCCTGGGATTACAGGCATGAGCCACCAGGCCCAGCCTAAACTTATTTTTTAAAACAAAGTTATTTACAAATGTATAATATAAACCAATATGTTCTATTTATATTTCATACCAACTGCTGGAAACTCTCTTTCCAGGGATTTGGGTGTTCATACTCTTCTGGATTAATCTGGTAGAATTTACCAGGTTCAGGATGCATCATAGGGCGAGTATATTCAAATACTTCCATGTATAATCGTTTCCTGAACGGAGAAAGGAATTAAAATTTTTTTGATAAAATGTCCTTTAGAGTTCCGAACAACTGTAACCATTTTTTGAGGCCTCAAAAATTTAAGAGTAGACAAAAAAATGAATATTAAAACACAGGATTTTTTTGAGACAGAGTCTCACTCTGTTGCCCAGGCTGGAGTGCAGTGGTACAATCTCGAGTCACTGCAACTTCCCTCTCCCAGGTTCAAGCGATTCTACAGCCTCAGCCACCTCAGTAGTTGGTATTACAGGCATGTGTCACTACGCCCAGCTAAAAATAGAGGATTTAAAATGTGAAAATGTATTTTTCTCATTTAAAATTTTCAATGTAGCTGCATATGGAAATTCTTTTTTTTTTTTAAAGACATAGTCTGGTTCTATTATTCAGGCTAGAGTGCAGTGGCATGATCTCAACTCACTACAACCTCTGCCTCCCAGGCTCAAGTGATCCTCCCACTCCAGCCTTCCCAGTAGCTGGGACTAAGGCACATGTTACCTAGGCTGGTCTTGAACTCTGGAGCTCAAGCAGCCTACCCACCTCAGCCTCCCAAAGTGCTGGAATTACAGGTGTGAGCCACCATGCCTGGTGGAAAATTAGTTTTCGTGTGAAAATTTTCACAATGTAACCGTGTATGAAAATTAGTCCACCCAGAAGAATAAAAAGTTTTAATCTCCTTATAAACTTTACTGAAGGGGAAAAAAAAAGCTATCCTTACTGTAAAAAGGTCATGATTATTATTTATAAAGATAATTTTCTTTTTCTTTTTCACATAGGGTCTCATTCCCGTTGCCCACACTGGAGTGCAGTGGCGTGATCATGGCTCATTGCAGCCTTGACCTCCCAGGTTCAAGCAATCCTCTCGCCTCATTTTTTGTAGAAATGAGGTCCCAGTATGTTGCCCAAGCTGGTCTCAAACTCCTGGGCTCAAGTAATCTGCCGACTTCAGGCCTCCCAAAGTGTTGGGATTATAGACATGAGCTACTTCGCCTAGCTTAAAAAGATAATTTTCAATAAAATATTCTGAATTTAATTTGTCCTATATATAGTCCCTTTACATCCTATCAAGAACCATCAAATCTCCAAACTGGAGTAATGGTTAACTGTTATCATTTTTGGTAAAATCATAACAATGCTACCATCTTCTGCTGCTCTTCTTTGTCATTTCTCCTTTGTAATTTTTTTCTTAAATATAAAGTGCAGGCAGGGAGGGCATGGTGGCTCACATCTGTAATCCCAGCACTTTGGGATACAAATCATGTGAGATCAGGAGTTCAAGAGCAGCCTGGCCAACATGGTAAAACCCTGTCTCTACTAAAAATACAAAAATTAGCAGGGCATGGTGGCAGGCGCCGGTAATCCCAGCTACTCGAAAAGCTGAGACAGGAGAATTGCTTGAACCTGGGAGACAGAAGTTGCAGTGAGCAGAGATAGTGCCACTGTACTCCAGCCTGGGCAACAAGAGCAAAATTCCGTCTTTTTATTTTATTTATTTATTTTTGAGACAGAGTTTTGTTCTTGTTGCCCAGGCTGGTGCAATGGCACTATCTCGGCTCACCGAAACCTCCACCTCCCAAGTTCAAGCAATTCTCCTGCCTCAGCTCCCAAGTAGCTGGGATTACAGGCATGCGCTACCACCCCCAGGTAATTTTTGCATTTTTAGTAGAGATGGGGGTTTGTCCATGTTGATCAGGCTTGTCTCGAACTCCTGACCTCAAGTGATCTGCCCGCCTTGGCCTCCTAAAGTGCTGGCATTATAGGCGTGAGCCACAGCACCTGGCCCGAAACTCCATCTTTAAAATATATGTATACATATGTATATATATACACATATGTATATATATATAGTACCTTATGTTGTGCGTTGTAAAAGTAATATATATTAACTGTTGGCAAAACAAAAAAGTATAAAGAAAAAAACCTGTAGTTTCAATATGTTAACTATTAACAGTTTGCCACCATATTTCCTTCCACTCATTTTATCTAGATTATAGTTGTGATTATATAAGCATACTAAATTTTGTACTCTGGTTTTTTTCCAAAAACAAACAAAAAACAACAGGGTCTCCCTGCCCAAGCTAGAGTTCAGTGATAAAATCATAGTTCACTGCAGCCTCAACTTCCTGGGCTCAAATGATCCTCCTGCCTCAGTCTCCAGAGTAGCTGGGACCACAGGCAAGAGCCACTACACCCGGCCTCTTTTCACTTTTTATAACATTTTTTCCACATTATTAAAAACTTGGGCTGGGAGTGGTGGCTCATGCCTATAATACTTTGGGCGGCTGAGGCAGAAGGATCACTTGACCCCAGGAGTTCAAGATCAGACTGAGTAACAGAGTGAGACTCTGTGTCTACAAAAAAAAATTAGCTGGGCATGGTGGCACATGCCTGTGGTTCCAGCTACTCAGGAGGCTGAGGTGGGAAAATGGCCTGAACCCAGGAGATTGAAGCTGCAGTGAGCTGTGATCATGCCACTGCACTCCAGCCTGGGCAACAGAGCAAGACCCTGTCTCTCGAAAAACAAATGAAAATCTCTTTATAATTTTTCCTCATTATTAACTAAACTGTTACGCGGTGGCTCAAGCCTGTAATCCCAGCACTTTGGGAGGCCGAGGCGGGTGGATCACGAGGTCAAGAGATCGAGACCATCCTGGTCAACAAGGTGAAACCCCGTCTCTACTAAAAATACAAAAAATTAGCTGGGCATGGTGGCACGTGCCTGTAATCCCAGCTACTCAGGAGGCTTAGGCAGAATTGCCTGAACCCGGGAGGCAGAGGTTGCGGTGAGCCGAGATCACGCCATTGCACTCCAGCCTGGGTAACGAGCAAAACTCTGTCTCAAAAAACAAAACAAAACAAAAAAAAAAAACTATGCTGTTACAAAAAAAATTGTAAATAAGGCAAAAATTTTTTTTCAGAAGTAGAATTAAGTAATTCAAAGGGCATGAATTATTTAAAGATTCATGAATACAACTGTTTTCCAAAGGTGATGTACAAAACTTACATTCTAACCTATGAGATTTATTAGCTATTTTAAACTAAGTTCTGTTTATAAAAAGCTATCAAAAGAACATTTCATAATCACTCAGTTGCTATTAGATGGTAAATAGCAGAGAAAATACTTCATTTACTGATTTATAAATACCAGCTGGACTGACAGTCCCCATTTATGATAAACAAGTATCTTGGAATTGATAAACATAACTACCAACTCACAATTCCAACTTTCCTACTATATTTACCATTTTGGGCAACAAATAATATATCTCAAGTTAATAAGGAATAGGTTTTTCACTTACCACAAAATTGGATCGTTAGCAAGTTCACTGAAGCGTTTACATACACAAGCTGCTCTACAAAGATCCTGTTCCAGCAAGTAAGAGAAGATTTTTAGAACCACTTCATCTGGCAGTTTTTCCTGAAGATACTGTTCAGCAGGTGCTGCTATAAAGAGATTAACATATAAACTATCATTTGAGCAATAACTTTCTCATTATTTAAAGAACACAATTTTCAGTTTAATAAATAGCTTTTTTTTTTTTTTTGGATAATGGTCATTTTATAAGCACTTGGGTTTCATAGATAACACATATCTATCTCAATTTATCCTGAACTAACAAAAGTATTCCTTCTTTTAGGTATTACATGCCGTCTCAGAAATGGCTAAAATAAATACATAAAAAGGATTTTTATACAACAATAAAAGTCAGAGGGAGAGGTCAGTGTTCTAAAGTGGATTCTGTAATAATCAGTTTCTGAATTCCAAAGGTAATACTCAAATACATTTAAATTTTGATTTTTTGGTTTCAAGCAAAATTTTTTTTAAAAATTATTTTACCCTATTTCTTACTTTCCCATAGAAAATACCTGATAGATCTTGTGATTTTCCAGACACTCTTGCACGTTTTGCACGATGACCGAAGTTTTCTGTAGCTGAAGTTGAGGCGCCCTTCAAAAACAAAACAGAACTAACTAGTAAAGCAAATACTTTTATTATCCACAATCATTCCTTATAAAAAAGGATGACATTCCCTTTTTTGTTTCCTAATAATTCTTTCACTACAAAAGAAAAGCAATTACATTTAAAGTTACCTCCATACTGTTCTTTGTGGGACACGCTGTTCTTTTTGGCAAAAGAGTTTTTCTACGAAGTTGGTATGGACTATTTTGTGCACCAGGACCTGATTCTTCTGCAACCATATCTGCAGGCACATCATCATCTGTTATAAAGAGAAGCAATAAGAAAAATGAAACCCTTTTAAAAAAAAAGTTGTATGGATACAGAAAACTTTATCTTTAAACTTCAGATTTGGGAAGGGGGTGAATGTAATTTTATATGAAATTCCCATCAACTGGATAACCATATGAAATAAATGTTAAATTTCTATAAAACATGGAAGACTTTTTTAAAAAAAGGTAAAGAGGATGTCTACTTGCTTAGAGGACTGGGATGGGAACTCATACTACATGGTTAGAGACCATATAGGGTGAAGGCAGCTTGGCAAGGAGGGTGTATATGAAGAGGAAAAGCTCAGCATAGGGCATGAAATACCAAGTAGGGTAAAAAGGGTGTCAGAGGTGGTCTGATGTATGAACATCTTTTTTTTTTTTTTTGAGACAGGGCCTCATTCTGTCACCCAGGTTGGAATGCAGTGGCCCAGTCATGGCTCATTACAGCCTTGTCCTCGTGGACTCAAGCAATCTTCCTGCCTCAGCATCCCAACAGGCCGGGACTACAGACACGTACCACCACCCAGCTAATTAAAAAATTATATATATATATATATGCACTTTTTTTTTTTTTTTGGTAGAGACAGGGTCTGAGACCAGGCTGGTCTCAGACTCCTGGGTTCAAGAGATCCTCCCACCTTGGCCTTCAAAGTGCTTTCAATGGGTCATGCTGCAGTGAGCTGTGATCATGCCTCTGTACTCTAGCCTGGGTGACAGAGCAAGACCCCGTCTCAAAATCAATCAGTTAATCCATCCATCTATGAGTTCATAATATTTTTTAAAAATTCTTAAAAATATTATTTGAAAAATACTAGTGAAAACCAACGTATCATGTTGAAAACTGGTAAATAACAAGAAATAAGCAAACACTTCTTTCTCTCTTATATAAATTGAATCACCAGGTAGCTAAGTATTAGATGAGGGGAAGCTTCTCTATAGAAATATTCCAGTAATGAAGAGAATAAAATTAGAGAATCACTATGTTGCAATCTTTAATGAGTTAACAGATTTAGCCAATGAGTATCAATAGTCTGTAAAATCACAAAACCAACCAGGAGATTATATATCTCCTATACCACCACCTATAAAGCCTGGCCAAAAACATCAAACCTGAATCTGATCAAACTTGTAAGAAACTCTACAGGTCAAACTACCAGTTTCTTAACAAATTAAATCAGACAGGAAAAACAGTGGAGAAAAATAAGTAAAACTTTATAAAGCACATTAAGAACGTACACTTTGGTATTCAAATTATTTTTTTAAAGCCAGAAAATGACTATAATACAAATGCTTTTAGTGGGGAAGGAGAATATAAGTAGAATGGGGAACATCAAAGGCTTAGTGGTTGGCAAAGTGCTATTTCTTTTTTTTGAGATGAAATTTCATTCTCGTCACCCAGGCTGGAGTGCAACACAGGATCTTGGCTCACTGCAACCTCCAACTCATGGGTTCAAATGATTCTCCTGCCTCAGCCTCCCAAGGAGCTGGGATTACAGGCACCCACCAGCATGCCCAGCTAATTTTTGTATTTTTAGTAGAGACAGGGTTTCAACCTGTTGGCCAGGCTTGTCTTGAACTCCTGACCTCAGGTGATCCGCCCACCTTGGCCTCCCGAAATGCTGGCATTACAGGCGCGAGCCACCGCCTGTAATTCAGCACTTCGGGAGGCCAAGGCCGGCAGCCAAGTGCTGTTTCTTGACTTATTGGTATTACAAGGATAATTCCTTAATAATAACTCAACAAGCTCCGTATTTGCTTTATGTTGGTTTTTCTCTCTGGCTATATTTTATAACAAAGGTATAAAAAAGCGGGGAGGAGTTTGTAAAAGTGTAATGTTTTAAAGTAGAGGTTTTCCAGTCAGCTAACCTTGGGTGTAAAATTAACATTTTTCAGCCTAAATTTTCTCATCTATTAAAGATGATAATAGTATCTTATAATTGAGAGTTGCTAAAAACTTAAATATATGTAAAACACGGAGTATGCCTGGGCTCATATGCAGAGTTCAAACAGTATTTCAATTATTATTTCATTTAAATATTTTTGATTAACATCACTTTCAAACAAATATTGGAAAACCAAGTAAATTTTTTTTTTTTTTTTTTTTAAGATATAGTGTCTCACTTTGTCACCCAGGCTGGAATGCAGTGGCACAATCATGGCTTGCTGCAGCCTGTTATCTCTTGCACTCAAGCAACCCTTCCAGCTTGGCCTCCCAAATAGCTGGAACTACACCCGGCTAATTAAAAAGATTCTTTTTTTTTTCTTTTTTT
Source organism: Saguinus oedipus (assembly GCA_031835075.1). Lineage (NCBI taxonomy): Eukaryota > Metazoa > Chordata > Mammalia > Primates > Cebidae > Saguinus > Saguinus oedipus. The sequence continues at coordinate 38,720,180 of CM063183.1, forward strand.
TTTTTGGAGAGATAAGGTCTCACCATGTTGTGCAGGCTAGTCTCACACTCCTGAGCTCAAGTGATCCTCCTGCATAGCCTCCTAAAGTGCTGAGATTATTACAGGTGTGAGTCAATGCACCCAGCCCATAAATTTTCCATGTACTGCAGGAAACAGAAAAAGTAGCCAGTGTGATATGCCTAGGCATTTGTGGAGCTCTCTCCCTTTTTGGTCTAATATGTGTAATTCTATAAATGTTTGTATGCTATATGCTAATAATATGACTAGTAAATGTCCTATGTGTGACTGAAAGGAACATCTACATTCTAATTTTTGGAGTACAGTTTAAACATGTCTAAAAGAGCTAGCTCACTGTTTCGTTCAAATAATCTCTATGCTTTCACTTTTTCACTTTTGTTGAGGGCAATTGGTTTCTGAAGGAAATGTGCTAAAATCTCCCACTATATTTGTAGGTAGTCTTTTTTTTTTTTTTTTTTTTGCCAGCAAATTTCTGCTTTATGTGCTTTGAGACAGTATTATTTGGACAGATTCAAGATAATTATTTCTTCCTGGTGAATTATTCCAATCTTCATTATGTAATAGCTTTCTTCATCACTAACAATGCTTTCTGCCTTAAAAATCTACTTCTGGTCTATCAGCTTTCTGTTTTATCAGTCTTTTTTAAAATCCTGTATTTTCAGCTTCTTGCTTTCATGGATTATTTTAGATTTGCTGCTTCTTTTTTTTTGAGATGGAGTCTTGCTCTGTTGCCCAGGCTGGAGTGGAATGGCACAATCTCGGCCCACTGCAACCTCCACCTCCTGGGTTCAAGGGTTTCTCCCACTTCAGCCTCCTGAGTAGCTGGGATTACAGGTGTGAGCCACCGTGCCTGACCTATCTCTTCACTATGTACACCTACCTCAGTACTATGAGTTTTGTGTTTTTTTTTTTTTTTGAGACACAGGCTAACTCTGTTGCCTAGGCTGGAGTGCAGTGGCCCAGTCTCAGCTCACTCTAACTTCTGCCTCCCAGGTTCAACCGATTCTCCTGCCTCAGCTCCTGAGTAGCAGGGATTACAGGCATGCACCACTACACCAGGCTAATTTTTTTATTTTCAGTAGAGACGGGGTTTTGCCATGTTGACCAGGCTGGTCTCGAATGCCCGACCCCTCGGCCTCCTGAAGTGCTGGGATTACAGGTGTGAGCCACCATGCCTGATCGAGATTTGCTTCCTTTTAACCATTTACTGCTAGATTTTTCCTTTTCAGCCAAGGCAAGAGTATCTATCTGAAATTTAACCCATCTAATGATCTAATGACAATTTCCATGATTATATTTTCAATTTTTTTTTTAAGACAAAGTTTCACTGGAGTGCAATGGCACAATCTCAGCTCACTGCAACCTCCACCTCCCAGGTTCAAGCAATTCTCCTGCCTCAGCCTCCTGGGTAGCTCAGATTACAGGCATGTGCCACCATGCCTGGCTAATTTTGTATTTTTAGTAGAGATGGGGTTTCTCCATGTTGGTCAGGCTGGTCTTGAACTCCAGACCTGAGATGATCCGCCCACCTTGGCCTCCCAAAATGTTGGGATTACAGGCGTGAGCCACCGTGCCCGGCTATATTTTTAATTTCTAAAAGTTAATTTTTATTGTTTCTTTTTCATACTGATCTGTTATCTCATCATGCTTCATTTCCTTCTTTTATCTCTTTAATCATTTCACTCACATTTTATATTCTTTCTTAGATTGTTTTGTCACTGACTTTGTTCTTGAGCGTTTGACTAGCAGGCACTTTTTCTAATCTCTATGCACAATTAGGGAAGTTATTTCAGGTTCTAGGCCACATGCCTGGGTCTTTGTTCTAGATATATTTTGCAAAGGCCCAAGGCCATATATCCTATCCCCTTATGTGCAATAAATTTCAATCCCAGATACTTAGAACATATCCAGGACCAAAACCCTCATGTGCTATACAGCAGCACTAGCTTCTACTTGCTGTTTTGATTTTATTTCTCCGATTTCTGAAAACTATAAATTTTCCTCCTCCTCTTTCCTTCCTTAAATGTTTAGTTATTAATTTACAGTTTTGTTCTTATTACATATTTCTCTTATTTGTTTTGTTTTGAGACAGGGTCTCACACTGTCACCCAGGCTGGAGTGCAGTGGTAAGATCTCAGTTCACTACAACCTCCATTTCCCTGGCTCAATCAAATTCTCCCATCTCAACTTCTGAGTAGCAGGGACTACAGGTGTGCACACCACCAAGCCCAGCTAATTTTTGTACTTTCTAGAAGATGGGACTTTGCCATGTTGCCCAGGATGGTCTCAAACTCCTGAGTTCAAATGATCTGCCCACCTCAGCCTCTCAAAATGCTGGGATTACAGGCATGAGCCACTGTGCCCAGCCCTTATTGCATACTTCATTTTGATATGTTTGGAGTATGCACACATGTGGCTTGTCTCTACCAGCTTGTCTGCCACATGCTCTCAGTAGTCAGTCCAATTCTACAATACTCAAAAGTACATTCTCAAACTTTTCATCCTATACAACTCCCTCCTCTCTCCCTCACTTTCACCTTTTAAAAATCTGTAGATCTTATTACTATAGAAACCCACCTACCACACCCTGGAATCCTTTCCTTCCCTCTTAGCAAATATTAAAGACTGAAAAGTAAGGAATTCAGAGGTAATAACAGGAAAGAGAAGGTATTCAGCTGCAACCTAAAACATACAGCAAATAAATGCAAGAAGCTACGTGCATTAAATCACAAATACCACAGAAATCTCAACTTCCCATTTATAAACACTGTCCTAAAGCACTCATGAGTGATTTCTTTAGATTTTGTTTTTTTTTTGAGATGGACTCTCACTCTGTTGCCCAGGCTGAAGTGCAGTGGCATAATCTTGGCTCACTGCAACCTCTGCCTCCTGGGTTCAAACGATTCTCCTGTTTCAGCCTCTCAAGTAGCTGGGACTATAGGTGCGTGCCACCATGGCGGCTAATTTTTGGTATTTTTAGTAAAGACTGAGTTTTATTGTGTTAGCCAGAATGGTCTCAGATCTCCTGACTTCATGAGTTGCCTTCCCTGGCCTCCCAAAGTGCTGGGATTACAGGCATGAGCCACTGTGCCTAGCCATGTGCTCATGAGTTATAAAATTACTGTTCTGAACTCTGTGCTGAAGAATGTGTTAAATTTCCATATCGTTTTCATATTAAATTACTACTGACTGTTCTGAGAATCAAGTACAGCGCCAAAAAGTACTTAAAAAGGGATCATTCTGGGAGGATTACTTGGCTACTACTGTGATAAGCAGCAGAAGAGAAAGCTTAAAAGAAATCTCTAGTCATTTGGGTTTGCTTCATCTTTTGAACTCTTGTAGTACTGAATATGTACCATGTATTTCTTACTATACCTTAGCTGCCTTATGTTGTATTTACTTTTTTTTTTCATTATATGCCACACTTCCCTAACAAAATTAGAAGCTCTGAGGGCAAGGGCCCTCTTTTATATTCTTCAGTGTTTAGCCTGGGGCCCAAGTACTCAATAAATAGATTACCATTTATGGAGAGCCCTTTAATTTTACTTAATTAAGGAAGTTAGTTCTTCACAGAAGCCATCACTAGTAGTGGCTATGATGACCTTATGTCCTACTTTACAGAAAAAAAGTAAGCCAGACAAGAACTGCCTTAACTTCCTTCCAACCTCCAAAGCCACAAATACATTTACATGTACATCCATTATTTTTTGTTCCCTCCTGAAATTACGGAGAAGTATTCCCCAAGACATACGTGGCATACATAAAACAAAAAAATATTTGTTACATAAAAAAATGAATAAAGTTAATTATCCACGATAGATATGCCAAACTGGCTCCAACCCAAAAAACATGAAATCATGGATTAGTTATGGTTTTGTGCCAACAAGTGTAAAAGCAAGACCTTAAAATAATTTTGGCCAGGCATGGTGGCTCACACCTATAACCCTAGCATTTTGGGAGGCCAAGGCAGGCAGATCATCTGAGGCTGGGAGTTTGAGACCAAGTCTGACCAACATAGAGAAATCCCGTCTTTATTAAAAATACAAAATTAGCCGGGCGTGGTGGTACATGCCTGTAAATCCCAGCTACTCGGGAGGCTGAGGCAGGAGAATTGCTTGAACCCAGGAGGTGGAGGTTGTGGTGAGCTGAGATCGCGCCATTGCATTCCAGCCTGGGCAAGAAGAGTGAAACTCCATCTCAACAACAACAACAAAAAGGTTACAAAAATTTTTAATTTTATGGTTTTCATTTTTACATCTAATAGAATATTAATGCTAATGTTTCATGTCAAGTTGTAATCAAAGACTACTACAAAATAACTCTACCAAAAATGTTCAATTTTAACCATAAGTTACAGAAAAATTTTTTAGTTAGAAAAAGTTTTAGACCAGAGATGTCCACCAGAAATAGAACATAATCCATATATGTAATTTAGCTACATTAAAAAATAAGAGTGAAATTAATTTTAACATATTTTAACATACTAAATCTGAAATATGTCATTTCAACATGTAAATATAAAATTATTACTGAGATATTTTACATTTTTTTCAAACTAAGTCTTTGAAATGAGTATGTATGTTTAACACTTACAGCATGCCTCTATTCAGACTAGGCATATTTCAAGTGCTCAACAGCCACATGCACGTAGTAGCTACCTCAACTGGACAGTGCAGACACATACAGTCCCTTGTGACTTAAAGACAAAAGCATGTTCTGAGAAGGCTAAACGTGGTGGCTCACACCTGTAATCCCTGTAGTTTAGGAGGCCAAGGCAGGCAGTTCATCTGAGGCCAGGAGTTCAAGACCAGCCTGATCAACATGGTGAAACCCTGCCTCTATTAAAAATAAAAAAATTAGCTGGGTGTGGTGGTGGGCACTTGTAATCCCAGCTATTCAGGAGGCTGAGGCAGGAGAACTGCTTGAACATGGAAGGTGTAGACTACAGTGAGCCGACACTGCATCAACAGCCCTCCAGCCTCAGCAACAGACTCCATCGAGAGAGAGAGAGAGAGAGAGAGAGAGAGAGAGAGAGAGAGAGAGAGAGAGAGAGAGAGAGAGGAAGAAGAAGGAGGAGGAGGAGGAGGAGGAGGAGGAGGAGGGGGCAGGGGAGAGGAGAAGGAAGGAAGGAAGGACGAAATGCCTATCTAAAGATAGAAAAAGGTACAGTAAAAATACAGTATCATGGCTAGAGGCAGTGGCTCACACCTGTAATCCCAGCACTTTGGGAGGCCAAGATGGGAGGGTCACTTGAGATCTGCAGTTCAAGACTAGTGGTCAACATGGTGAAACCCTGTCTCTACTAAAAATACAAAAATTAGCAGGGCGCGGTGGCCCATGCCTGTTGTCCCAGCTACTCAGGACGTTGAGGCAGGAGAACGACTTGAACTCATGAGGTTGCAGTAAGCCAAGATTACACCACTAGATTCCAGCCTGGGTAACACAGCAAGACTCCGTCTCAAACAAACAAAATATGGTATCATAATCTTTTGGGACCACTGTCATATACAGTCAGTTGTTAATGAAAACATTGTTATGTGGTGTATGACTGCGTTAGCAAGAGTGTGTGTATATAAAAACACACACATATATCAGTTCTCTTAAAGCAGAGATCCCCAACCCCTGTGGCCAGTTAGGAACTGGGCCACCCAGCAGGAGGTGAGTGGTGGGCCAGCAAACATTACTGCCTGAACTCTGCCTCCTGTCAGAGGCATTAGATTCTCATAGAAGTGTGAACCCTATTGTGAACTGCACATGCAAGGGATCTAAGCTGTGCATTCCTTATGAGAATCTAATGTGTAATGATCTGAGGTAAAAAATTTCATCCTGAAACCATCCACCCCTCCAGGTCCATGGAAAAATAGCCTCCCACGGAACTGTCATTGGTGCCGAAAAGGGCTGGGGACCACTGCCTTAATGGATAAGAAGTTAGTGTGCAATTTAAAAGTATGCTATTTGCACACACATACATAACAAAATTTATTTTATAATTTCTAAATTTTATTACAAATCCTATGCTATGAATACAATACAACCGTCACTATTAGTAGGAACCACAGAAATAAAGCCTTCTGGAAAATAAACATGTTTCTTTAATTAAAAATAATCTTTGACATCTTTGATAATAAATATAGCAATGAAAATTTATTTTAGGATTCAAATAAGAATCCTAAGTGTCTTGAGTCTATCTATTCTGAGGCTGGCAGAATACTTTGATTTTTATATAACTTTTACCTTGAAGATTTGCAAAAAACTATACTATTGACTGGCTGGTGTTTAAAGTCTACACATTTTAGGTTATAAAGCAAGAGAGTAATTTATGGAATTTAACTGACAGAAGTTTTTTCCCCACAAATACACAAATTCCAATTTACTTACCCACAGTCACAGATCAGATTGGAAACTTAGGCAAATCTGTGCTACTAACAACTTTGTGTTTAGAAACAGCTCCCAGTCTCATAGTGTAAAGGAACCACACTTGACAACTGTTTCTAACACAGTTGGAAACTACCACAGCTTTTCTCTAGCTGCTAAAAAAAATTCATAAATGGAAATCAAGACAAAATTTAAATACTTTTAAAATTAAATGGTTTACTTAAAATTTAAATATTTTATAGTAGGGAGCCCAAAAATAAAGTTTTTATAAAAAACTCCTTTTTAAAAGCTTGACTTGCTGTAAGCAGACGTTTGATTTTATTTTACATGTAGTTACAATTTTTAAATTATTTATTTAGGATACTGTTACATAACAGTTCCATTAATGTATTCAGTTATTTACACACAAACACACACACACACACACACACACACACACACGCACTCTCTCTCTCACATTAAATTTTTGCCACCTGAAAAATCATTATACTTAAAATGACTCAAAAAAAAAGCATTTTCATTACTTAATAACAATCTTCAGAAGCCAAATCTTGCCATGCACTGTGCTAGGTACTGGTGAAACAAGTCAATCAAAGAGAATATGGTATTTGCTATTCAACAGCCTAAGAGAGAGAAAGACAACTGAAAAGGCAATAATGATGCAGTGTGTTACATGCTGATATGGATAAGCAGAAAGTATTGCAGGAATATATAAGAACATCTAATCCAATAAGGATAAGCAGAAAGTTTCGGGAATATGTAAGAACATCTAATCCAATCTTAGATGATGCCTGGGTGTTGGTATAATATTTTCTGAATAAAGTCCAAGCTGAGAAATGAATGACAACTGGGAGTCAGTCATGCAGAAGAAAGAATGTGTGTGAAGACTTGAAAATGTTCATCTCCAGCACAGGTATCAAGGAACTGCCAGCTGTTCCATATGTATGGCTATACGATGTAGCAGAGACCAAATTATCAAGGCTGTTACAAACACATTTTCTAAATATAAATTTTTATAAATTACAGTAAGTATAAATTTTCTAAGTCTAAAGAATTTAGACTTTATCTTAAAAACAAAAGACGGTCACTGAAGGGTATTAAAAAGAACAGCACTGTGTTCTGATTTGGGTTTTAGGAAGGTCACCCAAGTAAAAACAACTGGAAATAGCACTGGTGAGAGAAGACCAGTAAAGGAGCTACAGCACAATACAACTCAAGAGAGGAAGGTGGCTACAGTAATAAATATGGAAAACATGGATATATGAGATACATCACAAGGTAAATCTCATAACACCTGATAAGTGGATACAGTGGGCTGATGAGTGGATACAGTGGGCTGGAGAGTGAAGAAGAGGCGGGAACCAAATTAATGTTGATTGGGGCAATCCAATGAATGGTGGTGCCATGTACTAAGGCAGTGACTTTGGAGGCTAAGAGGAAGGGGAAAAAGATGAGTTAAGGTTTGGATTTTAAGTTTTGAGGTACCTGTGAGATTCAAGTGGAAATGCCCAATATAAAACTAAGTATGTAGATGTCAAGCATCAGTGAGTCATTTGAGTTGGAAATAGAGAATTTTGAAAATTCTCTGAAAATACATTACACTAGGAATGGGGAGTCAGAAAGCATAGACTAGCTTTCATAATTACATATGGTACAATACTGTTTCATGGTAGACATGCCATTCAATATTTGAGAGTTAGCCACATGATGTAAAGTGGACTGTTATCTGTTGATGTGAAAATTAACAATACTCCACATAAAAAATGTCCACAGATTCATGAATTTGAAACAAATTATAAAAAATATATAAAATATGTCTGTGGGACCAGAATTGACAAAAGTTCATAACTTTATTTCATTAAAAATTTCCAACTGACAACTACTAATTCAAGGATTAAAGTTTTTTGAGAGTAACTTAATTTTACTTTAATTCTTTCCTGTTACATATCACAGTCTGTTCTCTTAAGACATTTTCTCTCATTGCTTTTGGGAAAAGGAATATAAAATAGTCTGTCCCTAGAATGGAGCATTAAAAAATGTTTTCTTCCATTCTCGTATTTGTTCCTCTAGTTTTTCATGTTCAGTATTTCCTAAGAGTCAAATTTCATAAAATACATACAATAATTTTCTATTGTAACAAGGAAGAAAAAATTATTTTTAAAGTTACTAACTTCCCAAGATTTAACATACTTAAGTTCAATCCAAGTTCAATTGGACAATGTAATTCAAAAGTAATGTTATATATCCAAGTAGAAGTTGATATGGCCAGAGTATCAAATATGTCATTAATTTAAGACAAGAATGACCATAGCCTCAAATTAACAAATCAAATCTAGTTTTTTTTTTGTTTTGTTTTCAGCCTAACCTTGGATTCACAGACATTATCAACCAAATCCTATTAATGTTTTCTTTTTGAGCTCACTCTGTTGCCCAGGCTGGAGTGCGGTGGCATAATAACGGCTCACCACAACCTCTGCCTCCCAGGTTCAAGCGATTCTCCTGCCTCAGCCTCCCAAGTAGGTGGGACTACAGGTGCATGCCATCATGCCCAGCTAATTTTGTATTTTTAGTAGAGACAGGGTTTCACTATGTTGGCCAGGCTGGTCTCAAACTCCTGACCTCATGATCCACCTTGCCTCGGCCTCCCAAAGTGCTGGGATTATAGGCATGAGCCACTGTGCCCAGCCTATTAATTTTCATCTGTTTATAGTCATTGTGAATATAAAGGTCCACCACTGAGGGAACTGTTCTAGTAGGGGAGTGAGATATGTGAACAAATAATCGAAGCAATATAGTAACCGCCATACCATGGACACACACAGGTGTTATGAAAGTATAAAACACGACACAAATCTTCATATGCACACAGCTTAAAACAATTTAGCCTGTCCCTAATTTTCTTTTCACATGAAATTTAAAATTTTCTAAAAATGTCTTTAGTTTATGGACAAGGAGTTTAAGAGCAGGAGCATGAAGCATGAAGAGCAAAATGAAAATATGGCTATTATATTCTTATAAGCACTAAATGCTGAACCTTTCCCTTTGTGAATTCACACATGAAACAAGTTTTTAAACAATATATAACACTTCATAAATGTTCACGTCACTCTTGGGCAGGGGACATGCTAATCTTCTCTGTATCAAGAAACCATTTTATTGAAAGAAGAAAAATGGACCTCACCAGAGAGAGAAGAGGATGGGCGGCTCAGCATCATCAGTTGTCTTTCACAGTCCCATAGTTTAACTATAATTTCTGGTACTGCAACATAATTTCTAGTAATGTTTTTTACAAATCAAGAAATCACCTGACAAGAAAAATATTAACTTGTTTTATTGATGGGCAGTTCAGGCCATTAAGGTTAAGTGAAATGCGTAAGGTTAGAAAGCCAGTAAGTGGTAGCAAAATAATTTTTAAGTCAATGGACTCTAGACGTAATGTTTTTATTTTTACTTTCACTACAAAGTAATTTGGGTGTCTTTAAAAAGTTTATATAGCAATACAAATGATGATGGATGATAATATGATAGTAATTTTAATAAGTAGTACTATTACTGCTGACAGTGTACCTAACACTTACTGAAAACTTAACACGTGCAGGCACTACTGTTTCAAGTATATGTATATCAGTTCATTGAATCCTTGCATCAACTTCCTAAGGGACCTATTATTATTCCTATGTTACAGATGAGGAAACCAGGCAAAGAGAGGTTAGGCAACTCATGCTAGGTCACAAAGTATTAAGGTTAGGCAACTCATGCCAGGTCACAAAGTATTAAGCAGCAGAGGCAGAATATGAAATCAGAGGGTTAAGCTCCAGAGCCCCATACTTTTTTTTTTTTTTTTTTTTTAATTTTTGAGACGGAGTCTTGCTCTATCGCCAGGCTGAAGTGCGGTGGCGTGATCCCAGCTACACTGCAACTTCCGTTTTCCGGTTTCAAGCAATTCTCCTGCCTCAGCCTCCCAAGTAGCTGGAACTACAGGCATGCACCACCATGCCCGGCTAATTTTTTTTTGTATTTTTAGTACCGACAGGGTTTCACCATGTTGGCCAGGCTGGTCTCAAACTCCTGACCTTGTGATCTGCCTGTGTTGGCCTTTTTAAGTGCTGGGATTACAGGTGTGAGACACTACGCCTAGCCCAAGAATTTTTAAAAGATAAAATAATACGTTTCCATGTCATATCTTACTCAAATATATAGAAATACCACAACATTAAATCAGACCATTTTCTTAACAGGTAGCTCCTCAGATGTTTTAGTATTGTAAATATTAATATGTGGAGACAGTACAGCAAAATGACTAAGGCAGGCTCAAAAAAGCCTGGCTCTTGGTTAGATTCCTGGCTTAGTAACCACCCTGTTATCTTGCACAAGTGCTTTAACCTCTTTAACTTAAGCTCCTTTACTAATTTTCAATTCATCTATAAAATGGAGATAATAACCATATAAAATTATTGTGAAGATTAAGTAAGATTGATAATACTTAACAGTACCTGGTAGAGATGACCTCTCAACGTTAGCTATTATCATAATTGAGGTGGGATACTGAAAGTTAGCAAGGTCCACTCAAAATATATTTCAAATTCCAGCTGGAAGCTTGTGCTGACCACAGATAAAAATGAATACTGTTCCCTTTAAAGTATCAGCAGTCATTTGGAGAAGTCATAAAACTATTCCAACAATCCTGCTAGTTTCAAAGTATATGTCACATTAATTTTTTCCTAATTATAAAAGTATGTTCACTTAAAATTTTTGAATAAAGAAAAACACACAAAAGAAAAAACAGTTACTCAAAGTCTCAGAGTTTATCCTCATTAACGTTTAAGAATATTCTTGCACGTTTTGCACATGTACCCCAAAACCTATAATGCAATAAAAAAAAAAAAAAAAAAAAAGAATATTCTTTAAGCAATGCTTTAAACAAATTATATAATTTGAGACACTATGTACTGCCTGGTATCTTTCTTTTTCATTGTTACTGTATCATGAATATGAAATAAGTTCATGATGCATGTCATAAAATTTTTTCTGAATCACACTTTTCAATGGCAACAGGATATCAATGTCCCACAATTCATTTCATCAGTCCCTTGTTATTAGAGTTTACTTAACCAGTTCCCTGTTACTAAGGTTTTCTGCCTTGGCCATAGTTGTGAACTCTTCAATCATGACAAATTTATCCTTTAAGAATAATTATGATTTTTGACATTATTTAAGTCACTCACAATCAAATGACTTATCAAGCCAAGACATAAAATAGTTGACATTAAAGTACTTATTATAAAGCAGTTATAGCATCAACATATATTTTATTTGTTACAACCGCCCTATGAGACTGACACTATTATTCCCATTTTACAAATGTGGATACTGAAGTTTAGGAGAGATTAACTTAAGTCAACCAGTAAATGGCAGGGCTGAGATTTGATTCAGAAACCCACAGCTTTAATTTCAGTTCTGTTTGACTTCTCTAACAATGATAACAACAAAATCAACAATGCAACCAATAACACCAGCCAACACCAATAATGGGCAGTTAACAATTATTAACACACCAGGCACTGTGATAATTATTTTATTCCTATAAAGGAACACCTAATTGTTATTAGTCCAACCTGCCAATTCAGTTCCCAGGACTTTTTTTTTTTTTTTTTTAAAAACCTAACTATACCTTTATTCACTGTGGTTCTACTGCTTATAACACCCCCCTCTTTTCTCTCTACTTAATGTTTATTGTTCAGTCAAATCTCATGTTCTCTATAAAGTCTTCTACAACTTTCCCATCTTAGACTTATTTGTAATTACAACATGTAAAAAGTCAAATCAAATATGGAGTATTAGAAAGAAAACTATTGAATACTGGGGGAAAACCAAATGAAATTAAAATAAATAACAGAAAACTATACCAAGCTGTGTGACTTTGGACAACTCAATTAATCTCTGTAGACCTCAATTCTTTGCCTGTAAAATGAGAGGGACAAACTAAATTAACAGTTCTCAAAGCATAAATTAATTAGAATTATGTGGAAGTTTGGTTAAAACACAGATTGCTGGCCGGGCGTGGTGGCTCATGCCTGTAGAATCACCTGAGGTCAGGAGTTAGAGACCAGCCTGGCCAACGTTGTGAAACCCTGTCTCTACTAAAAATACAAAAATTAGCTGGGTGCAGTGGCATATACCTGTAATCCCAGCTACTCGAGAGGCTGAGTAAGGAGAATCTCTTGAACCCGGGAGGTACAGACTCCATTCCATCTCGAAACCAAAAACCAAAACACAGATTGCTAGGCTCTACCTCCATAATTTCTGATTCAGAAAATCAGGGAGGAATGAGAATTTGCAATGCTAACACATTCCCAGAGATGCTGTTGATGGCAGACCAGGATCACGCTTTGAGAACCATGGGGATCAAACAAAGAAAAGTCCTGAATGCCAAGGTAAAATAACAGGTCTTTATTCTGTTTTCTGTTTTTAAGTGGAAAATCTTCAATTACTGTTGTAACATTTATCAAACCTTTTGGCTTTGGCAGCAATGTACATATAAGAAACTACGGCACAACAAAGACTCCTTCAATAACAGCAATAAACTAGAAAAAAGGCCTGGATTAGGGGTGGTGGTAATAAGAATAGGGATGAAACAAAGTAAAAACCTAAAAACATTACAGCTCGGTCACTCACCCCTGCTAATGTTTTTACCATTATCCACAGGAATGTGTGTGTGTGTGTGTGTGTGTGTGTGTGTGTGTGTGTGTGTGTATGTGTGTACTATTATCTATAAAACAGAACATGAAATCAGGAAATCACTTTCTGGAATTGTGAGATCACTATATCATTGTTAGGGATTTAGTGTTCAAGTTATTTTCTTGGTACATTTACATTTCTAATGTTTAAAAATAAAAATTTGGGGAAAAATGACAGATTAAGTAGACTCACTTTTTTTGTTTGTTTTTTCAACAGGGTCTCACTCCGTTGCCCAGGATAGACTGCAGTGGCGTGGTCACAGCTCACTGCAGCCTCGACTTCAGAGCTCAAGTGATCCTCCCACACACACCTCAGCCTCCTAAGTAGCTAGGACCAAAAGCACACGTGTGTTTTTTGTAGAGATGGGGTCTCACCATGTTACCCAGGCTTGCAGGTAGACTCATTTTATCTCTGAGACTCTTTAATGTAATTAGTAAGAAAATGAAGATATAAATCCCTACAACAAAGAAAACAGCATGGACATCATCAGTGTACCTAAGAGATTTCAACAGATTTCTGGAACACACAAAAACAAAGGAATGTGGCCAGGCTCAGTCCCAGTACTTTGGGAGGCCAAGGCGGTCTGATCACCTAAGGTCAAGAGTTTAAGACCAGCCTGAACATCATGGTGAAACCCCGTCTCTACTAAAAATACAAAATTAGCCTGATGTGGTGGCGCACACCTATATTCCCAGCTACTCGAGAAGCTAAGTCAAGAGAACTGCTTGAACCTGAAAGGTGGAGGTTGCAGTGAGCCGAAATCGTGCCGTTACACTCCAGCCTGGGCAACAAGAGTGAAACTTCATTTCTAAAAGAAAAAAAAAAAAAAAAAAAAAAGGAATGTTGCCTGGTGAAGCCAAATAGAAAAAGATGATTGCCTAGTAAAGTATAGGAGACCCTACAGAAGAAGTCAGAGATATCAAAGTTCCTCAAAACCTGAGAGAAAGTCAGGCATGGTGGTCCGCACTTACAGCTCCAGCTACTCAGGAGGCTAAGGCAGGAGGATCACTTGAGCCTAAGAGAAAGGCTGCAGTGTGTTACGATTGCACTATGTACTCCAGGCCTAGACAACCAAGCGGAATCCCATCTCTAAAGACGAAAAACAAACAAGAAGATTTCAACTTGGAAAATTCAAGTACAACAACAAAGGATATGATGATATGTGGATCTCAAAACAAGCCAAATCTCCCCATCAAACCACCAAACAAACATAAGGGTAGATTAAAGAAATTTCCAGACACGCAGAGACTTATAAAGTTAATCTCCTCCACAATCCTTCTTAAGAAATTACTGGAAGACATATTTCAGCAAAACTAAGGAGTAAACAAGTGGAAGACATGGTATGCAGCAATTAATGAAGTAATCTCAGGAAAACAACAAAGGTAAGGAATCCCAAGATAAAGGGTAAAAATAGGTCCAAAGAAACCAGCACACATTGGAAGAGGGCTCTAGGAATGAAATTTCCTTGGAAAAAAAAAAAAAAGGTAATAGATTACATAGTAGGGAACTTGGAAAAACTTGAGGATACAAAAGACAGTAAGTGGTACATAAAAAGAAAATCCATCAAAACAGCTAGAAATAATCTTTTTTTTTTTTTTTTTTTTTTTTGAGATGGAGTTTCGCTCTTGTTACCCAGGCTGGAATGCAATGGCGCAATCTCAGCTCACCACAACCTCCGCCTCCTGGCAGGCAATTCTCCTGCCTCAGCCTCCTGAGTAGCTTGGATTACAGGCACACACCACCATGCCCAGCTAATTTTTTTTATTTTTAGTAGAGACGGGGTTTCACTATGTTGACTAGGATGGTCTCGATCTCTTGACCTCGTGATTTACCTGCCTTGGCCTCTCAAACTGCTGGGATTACAGGCTTGAGCCACCACGCCCGGCCAAAATAATCTTTTGAGTGGCCTATGGACAGTAATATCAGTTAGTGGAGAATGAAACATAATTTTAGCAAATATTCAGCACTATAGAGGTTAAAATGTCCATATTTATGAGATGAATATTCACTTTTCAACCTCAACAATCAACCTACATATAAACCAATGAAGAAGTCTTCACCAACAATAGGATAATTATGTTATCAACTGTGATAATGAAAATATAGAACTGAAACAGCACAGTGGTAAAAGGCAAGAACCATGAACGTCATGATACAAAGAAGCGAGTCTACAGATATTATCCAAGTTGAAGAAACATAAAATTAAGCTTTAAGTATATGACTTAAAAGTTATACTGGGATGAATTGGGTGGTAAGAATGTTGTATGTAGCCCATCGGAGCAAAAATCAATAGACAATGTTTACATGTGATAGTGGGATAAACTCGGAGCAGCCAATATAGACATCACACTATCTATGCACAGAAACTGAATATTTTATTCAAAGTTCACCTGCACACAATTCTTTTTATTAGGGCACCAGATTTCCAAGTCTGCAGACCTAATAGTGAACATGGATTTACTATTAGAGATTACAAAATCAGTATATAAATTGCCCCACAAATAAAGAACATGCCATTTACTTGGACAGAAAAGATATACACAGCCATTAATGAGCAATTATTATTTTTAATCAGTAGAGACAGGGTTTCATTTTGTTGCCCAGGCTGGTCTCAAACTCTTGGCTTCAAGTGATTCTCCTGCCTCAGCCTCCCAGTGTTGGGATTATACTTGTGAGCCACCACAGTAATTTTATGGTCTTACAGAGACATATATATGTAGCTATACTACTATAGAGGCCCAGATCATGTGAGACAAGTAAAGATGATGAATATAAAATAAGATTCTGTATCTGCAGTACAACTGACCTATGTAAAAGCTTAGAAAATCAATAAAAATAGGGCCAGGCATGGTGGCTCACGCCTGTAATCCTAGCACTTTGGGAGGCTGAGGCGGGCGGATCACGAGGTCAAGAGATGGAGACCATTCTGGCCAACATAGTGAAACCCCATCAGTACTTAAAATTTAAAAATTAGCCGGGCATGGTAGCACACGTCTGTAGTCCCAGCTACTCAGGATACTGAGGCAGGAGAATCACCAGAACTTGGGAGGCAGAGGTTGCAGTGAGCCGAGATGGCACCACTGCACTCCAGCCTGGTGACAGAGCAAGACACTGTCACTCAAAAAAAAAAAGAAAGAAAATCAATGAAAATAATCATGGTGGATAGATTTCATAGCATGGATAAGGATGTGGTTTAGGGTAAGATAGGAACTATGAAAGATGAAAAACTACGTGTTCAGAGAGAAGGGACGTTGAAAAATGAGCAAACCTAACTCAGGTGCTTTGTCATGAGAAGCCATAGTAAAGTGGAGAAGGAAGTCCTCAGGAACTCAAAGGCATTGAATGAATATACAAAACTGGCAGATGTAGGACTGCAGAAGTATTTTTTAGGCAAGCTTGTTCCTTACCACCAAAATTATAAGAGTCTTTGCAGCCGGAAACATAAGAATCATAAAGCAGATGCAGCAGACTTTTAAAATCCCCATTATTTTGTGCTTTATATGGGCAAATATACATACACATACACATACATAAATTTCAAATCTTTACCAAAGTAGATGAAATATCACATTTAAAGAACAGCAGATGGCGCCAAAATATCTTTTAAAAAAATCACTGACTTAGGTTAATATAAATGATTAACTGAAACTAAAGGGAAACTAACACAACTGAAGAGTGCAAACTAGAAAAAAAAAACAAAAATTATCCAAGTTTTCTTTTCTTTTTTTTTTTTTTTTCTGAGATGGAGTCTCACTCTATCACCCAGGCTAAAGTGCAGTGGCACGATCTTGGCTCACTGCAACCCCCGCCTCCCAGGTTCAAGCAATTCTCCCTGCCTCCCTGTCTTGAGTAGCTGGGACTACAGGCATCTGCCACCATGCCCAGCTAATTTTTGTATTTTAAGTACTGATGGGGTTTCGCCAAGTTGGCCAGGCTGGTCTTGAACTCATGACCTCAAGTGATCCACCCACATCAGCCTCCCAAAGTGCTGGGATTACAGGTGTAAGCCAGGGTGTTGGCCAATTATCCAAGTTTTCATGTTACTGATGTCAGTAACAATATTCTAAAGCATATATACTTAATGAAAAACAATACAAATGCAAAAACCTGAACTGACTTTCGGTTTTACAAAATCTAGAAAAAGTAAGAAATTCTTATCAACATTTACTTAAACAATTAATGGCACTAACAGAACTGATGAGCAATATAGGTAATTTAAAGCCACTCTTCAGAGAAATGCACTTCCTTTCTTGATTCTAAGATGAGATGTATGAGCAGAAACACTACAATAAAATGTACCCACTAATCTCAAGATCATCTAGAGTTCAAAATATTAATACAAAAATAAAAAATTTAAAAAAAATTAAGAATTTGGAGAACAACCTGTGCCCAAGTCGATGGTTCCCTTTTACCATGATTTTAGGGGTAAGCCTGAATTGAATTTCAGATGTCTTAGATTTTTCAAAGATTAAACTAATTTCACTGATTGGCATTGTAAAGGGAGGTGGGGGAAAACTTGGCAAGATTTAAAAGTAACAGGCCCTAGATGATTTACATATATACAAAAAAAGAGTACATTTTAATAAATGGGTGAGACCTCAAGAAAGGTTCTCTTCCAATCCCTCGTATACAAATAGCTAAAGCTTTCCTCTTTCTTATTTGTAGTCCTCAAAGTGTTTTCACAGGTATGCTTTCAAGATAGCTGGGGGTTTACACCTTTCAAGCACTAACACAGAATTTTAATTTTAATCATTTTGGTTAAAAATATTTCCAAAGCCAATTATGTTATCTTTTAAGACAAGAATATTCTTAAAATAATACTTTCTTATAAGATAATCATTAGGATCATGAAATAGTCTATTGTCTTGTGCTAGGTTGAGACCTGAGATCCTGAGGCTCCATTTATCAGTACAAAGCTATTTATTTATGTTTTTTAGATTTTGATTTTTCCTACTTCTTGTTGATTTGCAAGTACAAAGCCATTTTCTAGAATAAGTTATCCTAAATGCTTAGTTTCCTGAAGTTCTCCTGAACAGTTTATCAATTTTTTTCCCCTTTTCTTGCTATGTTGCTGTTTCTAGCTGTCCATGGCCTAACTATAAAATCCTCTCTTCTAGAAAAAAAGCTTACTAGGCATTACAGAGTAAACACTAAACAAGAGCTAAACACTAAGTGACGCACTAAATGAGAGCTTAAGAGACTTTTTCCAAGAATAAAGAACATGGGTTTTAGAACTACGCTATGCTGCTCAGAAGTCTTTACTGCCTTTGTTACTTAGTGTTAAGATAAATGAAACTGCTGGGCACTTTATTCCAAATACTTAAACTGCTCATTTTTATCACTGTGCCGTGATTGGTTAACTCATTTGCCCGAGAGCACACAACCAAAGAATCTCCAACAGTCAGGGCATGAGAAATCAGGTATATTTCACATGGCTAATAAATTCAAGTAACAATTACGAATTTAAGTTTTCAATCCTTAGCCTTAATTAAGAATTATTTTACCCTGTAGTATTTTTTTAAGTTCATTTTTAAATTATTATTAAATTCTGGGGTACATGCACAGATCACGCAGGTTTGTTACATAGGTATACATGAGCCATGGTGGTTTGCTGCATCCATCCCCCGTCATCTGTATTAGAATTTCTCCTAATGCTATCCCTCCCCTAGACCCCCCTCCCCAGCAGGCCCTGGTGTGTGATGTTCCCCTCCCTCCATCCATGTGTTCTCATGGTTTAATACCTACTTATGAGTGAGAACAAGCACTTGTTTGGTTTTCTGTTATTGTGTCAGTTTGCTGAGAATGCCAGTTTCCAGCTTTCTCCATGTCCCTGCAAAGGACATGAACTCATCTTTTTTGGGGGCTGCATAGTATTCCATGGTGTATACATGCCACATTTTCTTTATCCAGTCCACCACTGATGGGCATTTGGGTTGGTTCCAAGTCTTTGCTATTGTGAACAGTGACGCAATAAACATAAGTGTGCATGTGTCTTTATAACAGAATGATTTATAATCCTTTGGGAATATACCCAGTAATGGGGTTGCTGGATCAAATAGTATTTCTAGTTCTAGATCCTCGAGGAATTGCCACACTGTCTTCCACAATGGTTGAACTAATTTATACTCCCACCAACAGTGTAAAAGCATTCCTATTTCTCCATATCCTCTCCAGCATCTGTTGTCTCCTGATTTTTTAATGATCACCATTCTAACTGGCATGAGATGGTATCTCAACGTAGTTTTGATCTGCATTTCTCTAATGACCAGTGATGATGAGCTTTTTTATCATGTGTTTACTGGCTGCATAAAATGTCTTCTTTTGAGAAGTGTCTGTTCATATCCTTTGCCCACTTTTTGATAGGATTATTTTTTTCTTATAAATTTAAGTTCTTTGTAGATTTTGGTTATTAGCTCTTTGTCAGATGAGTAGACTGCAAAATTTTTTTTTACCATTCTGTTTGTTGCCTGTTCGCTCTAATGATAGTTTCTTTCACTGTGCAGAAGCCCTTAAGTTTAATAAGGTCCCATTTATTTATTTTGGCTTTTGTTGCCATTGCTTGTGGTATTTAGTCATAAAGTCCTTGCCTATGCCTATGTCCTGAATGACACTGCCTAGATTTTCTATGGTTTTAGGTCTTCTGTTTAAATCTTTAACCCACCTGGAGTTAATTTTTGTATAAGGTATAAGGAAGGAATCCAGTTTCAGCTTTCTGTATATGGCCAGCCAGTTTTCCCAACACCATTTATTAAAGAGGGAATCCTTTCCCCATTGCTTGTTTTTGTCAGGTCTGTCAAAGATCACATGGTTGTAGATGTGTGGTGTTATTTCTGAGGCCTCTGTTCTGTTTGACTGGTCTGTATCTCTGTTTTGGTTCCATTACCATGTTGTTTTGATTACTGTAGCCTTGTAGTATAGTTTGAAGTCAGGTAGCATGATGCCTCCAGCTTTGTTTGTTTGTTTGTTTTTGCTAAGATTATCTTGACTATGAGGGCTCTCCTTAGGTTCCATATGAAGTTTAAGGTGGTTTTTTCCAATTCTGTGAAGAAAGTCAATGGTAGCTTGATGGGGATAGTATTGAATCTATAAATTACTTTGAGCAGTATGGCCATTTTCACAATACTAATTCTGGCTAACCATGAGCATGGAATGTTTTTCCATCTGTTTTTGTCCTCCCTTATTTCCTTGAGCAGGGGTTTATAGTTCTCCTTGAAGAGGTCCTTCACATCACTTGTTAGTTGTATTCCTAGGTATTTTATTCTCTTTGTAGTAATTGTGAATGGGAATTCACTCATGATTTGGCTCTCTGTTTGTTATTTGTGTATAGAAATGCTTGTGATTTTTGCACATTGATTTTGTATCCTGAGATTTGCTGAAGTTGCTTATCTGCTTAAGGAGATTTTGGGCTCAGACGATGGGGTCTTTTAAATATACAACCATGTCATCTGCAAACAGAGACAATTTGACTTCCTCTTTTCCTAATTGAATATTCTTTATGTCTTTTTCTTGCCTGACTGCCCTGACCAGAACTTCTAATACTATCTTGAATAGGATTGGTAAGAAAGGGCATCCTTGTCTTGTGCTGGTTTTCAAAGGGAATGCTTCCAGTTCTTGCCCTTTCAGTATAATATTAACTGTGGGTATGTCGTAAATAGCTTTTATTATTTTGAAATACATTCTATTGATACCTAGTTTATTGAGAGTTTTTAGCATAAAGTGCTGTTGAACTGTCGAAGGCCTTCTCTGCATCTATCGAGATAATCGTGGTTTCTGTCTTTGGTTCTGTTTATGTGATGGATTACGTTTACAAATTTGCGTATGTTGAATAAGCCTTGCATCTCAGGGATGAAGCTGACTTGATCGTGATGGATAAGCTTTTTGATGTGTTGTTAGATTTGGTTTGCCCGTATTTTATTGAAGATTTTCGCATCAATGTTCATCATGGATATTGGCCTGAAATTTTCTTTTTCAGTTGTGCCTCTGCCAGATTTTGGTATCAGGATGAAGTTGGTCTCATAAAATGAGTTAGGGAGGATTCCTTCTTTTTCTTGGAATCATTTCAGAAGGAATGGTACCAGCTCCTCTTTGTACCTCTGGTATAATCTGGCTGTGAACCCATCTGGTCCTAGACTTTTTCTGGTTGGTAGCCTATTAATTGTTGCCTCAACTTCAGACCTTGTAGTCTATTCAGGGATTCAACTTCTTCCTGGTCTAGTCATGGGAGGGTATAGGTGTTTAGGAATTTATCCATTTCTTCTTGATCCACAGAAATACAAACTACCATCAGAGATTACTACAAACACTTCTATGCACATAAACCAGTAAATCAAGAAGAAATGGAGTCTTTTTTTTTTTTTGAGACGGAGTTTCACTGTTGTTACCCAGACTGGAGTGCAATGGCACGATCTTGGCTCACCACAACGTCCACCTTCTGGGTTCAAGCAATTCTCCTGCCTCAGCCTCCCGAGTAGCTGGGACTACAGGTGCGCACCACCATGCCCAGCTAATTTTTGTGTTTTTAGTAGAGACAGGGTTTCACCTTGTTGACCAGGATGGTCTTGATCTCTTGACCTCGTGATCCACCCGCCTCGGCCTCCCAAAGTGCTGGGATTACAGGCTTGAGCCACTGCACCTGGCAGAAATGGAGTCTTAACTAACACTAATCAAAACTTTTTCTCTGCAGGAGAGAGAGATAAAGTGAGTCAAACCAAACAATCAACACAGAATAACTGTGTTCCATTGGAAAATAAGGGAAAAAAATTAGTTGTTTTCCCCTATTAGTTTTTGAGACTGAGTTTCACTCTTGTTGCCCGGGGGGCTGGAGTGCAACGGTGCGATCTCTGCTCACTGCAACCTCCTCTTCCCAAGTGTAAGTGATTATCCTGCCTCAACCTCCCAAGTAGCTGGGATTACCGGCATGCACCACCATGCCCAGCTAAGTCTGTATTTTTAGTAGAGATAGGGTTTCTCCATGTTCGTCAGGCCGGTATTGAACTTCCAAACTCAGGTGATCCTCCCAAAGTTCTGGGATTATAGGTGTGAGCCACCATGCCTGGCCTTTCCCTATTTTTAAGTCTTAAGTTGGGACGTGTAGCCATCCTCAAACTTAGTTGTATACAGAACCACCTATGTATGTTGTAAAAACATATACAACCACACTGCCTATGGAGCAGACATTGTAACTGACTTCACAACATTCACTCTACCCCTTATTAATAGTCTGGCCATTGTTTGTTTCTTTGTTTTCTGAGACAGGATCTTGCTGTTTTGTGCAGGCTAAAATGCAGTGGCACAATCATCGTTCACTGCAGCCTCAATCTCCTGGGCTCAAGCACTCCTGCCACCTCAGCTGAGCTTACAGGTACATATCACAATCCCAGCTAATTAATTTTTTTTTTTTTTTCGTAGAGATGATGTCTTGCTGTATTGCTCTGGCTGGTCTTGAATTTCTGGGCTCAAGCAATCCTCCCATCTAAGCCTCCTAAAGTGCTGGGATTACAGAAGGGAACCACTGCACCCAGTCCATTTATGGTGACTCCATACCCTAGGATACGTAGGCCTAAGCCAATCTGGCCAATGAGACACAGAAGTAACTTGCCTGGATTTGCCTTCTGGGAAAGAGAGGTCCTCCTCTTTTCTCCTGATAGATACAAACAAAGATGAAAGATGTATTATTTATGGAAGACAGCCATCCTAGGTCCTTGAGGAGAACTAACCTAAGGCCCATGTTGACACAGTGAGTAGGGTACAAGGAAGGCAACTGCAGAAAATCAGACACAAAACTTACCTGTCATGTAAGGTAAGTTTTCTTTTTTTTTTTTTTTTTTGCTTTTTGTTTGTTTGTTTTTCTGAGACAAAATCTTGCTCTGTTGCCCAGGCTGGAGTGCAGTGGCACGATCTCGGTTCACTGCGACTTCCGTCTCCTAGGTTCAGGCAATTCTCCTGCCTCAGCCTCCCAAGTAGCTGGGATTACAGGCACATGATACCATGCCTGGCTAACTTTCTTTATTTTTTATTTTTAGTAGAGATGGGGTTTCACCATGTTGGCACAGCTGGTCTTAAACTCCTGACCTCAAGTGATCCACCTGTCTCCGCCTCCCAAAATGCTGGTACTACTACAGGTGTGAGCCACCATGCCTGGCCAGTTTTCTTATAATTTACACCAATTTCCAGTCAGATTTAAGTCACATCCAGAAGCATCTTGAAATTTGAAAAAGCTCCATTGTCCAAGATACATAACCAGGGTTGAAAGCCATTGGACTAGAGCAGTAACAGCCTGAAATTCAAAAGAAATTAAACAAAGGGGAGTGATACTAAGAAATGGAAAGGAAAATGAAAAAGAATCAAAATCTAATCTATGGGACAAACTCCTTTTTTTTTTTTTTTTTTTTTAGAGATAGGGTCTTGCTATGTTGTCCAGGCTGGTCTTGAACTCCTGGGCTCAAACGATCCTCCTGCCTCAGCCTCCCAGAGCAGCTAGGACTACTGCACCACCACGCCTGGCGAACAGGGCAAATGCTTAATCATAAAAATGTACATGCAAATCTCAAAATATGCAAAACGTATAATTCTTTTTCTGGATCATCTTTTAGCAGTGATTATCACCATAAAAGTACATAAATGCTGTCTAATAACTATAACAAATCTAAGACAACTAGCCAAAAGACTTACAGCAGCTTCAAAACATTTTCAGCCAGGTGTAGTGACTCACACCTGTAATCCCAGCATTATGGGAGGCTGAGGTGGATGGATCATGTGAGGTCAGAGGTTTGAGACCAGCCTGGCCAACATGGTGAAACCCCGTCTCTACTAAAAATACAAAAATTAGCTGGGCATGGTAGCACACACCTATAATCCCAGCTATTTGGGAGGCTAGGGCAGGAGAATTGCTTGAACCTGAGAGGCGGATGCTGCAGTGAGCCAAGAACGCACCATTGCACTCCAGCCTTAGTGACAAGAGTGAAACTCCATCTCAAAACAAACAACACAAAAAAACTGCACACACAAAACAAAACAAGTTTTCCCCCCTGCCTTCAAATCTATTTCAATATGGAAAGTAAAACCAAAACATTGTTGTTAGATTAGCTTGACAAGAAGTCATCTCAAGTTAAAAATGCTACAGGAGGCCGGGCGCAGTGGCTCAAGTCTGTAATCCCAGCACTTTGGGAGGCCAAGGCGGGTGGATCACGAAGTCAAGAGATTGAGACCATCCTGGTCAACATGGTGAAACCCCGTCTCTACTAAGAATACAAAAAATTAGCTGGGCATGGTGGCGTGTGCCTGTAATCCCAGCTCCTCAGGAGGCCGAGGCAGGAGAATTGCCTGAACCCAGGAGGCGGAGGTTGCAGTGAGCCGAGATCGCGCCACTGCACTCCAGCCTGGGTAACGAGCAAAACTCTGTCTCAAAAAAAAAAAAAAAAAAAGCTACAGGAAGGCTAATGAGTTAATTATGAGAATTCTATGTATACTTTTTTTGTTAGGAATAATCACTAGTTGATTTTATAAAAGATGTTCTGCTTTCAGATCAACGGAGAAACAGAATTAAATGAAAATATACTTAAATTTCTACAAGTACTCTTAAATAGCTCATTTGCATGACTCTGAAATAACCTAGCTAAAGAAAACTTAAGTGAAACCTATAATCAAATCATAAGGGCATTAGCTTAATAAATTCTTTTAAAAAAGGGTCTACAGATAGCTCCTAATTTATGAAGTACCTAAATAAAAGTAGTAACTTTATTTCAAAAGTTTCCCCTAGTTCTCACTAGACCTAATATTGTGGGGTTATGATATAAAATTTTTCAAGTAATTGGTTAAATATTAAGAAATATAGCATTCTCCTCTAAAACACAAAAATTAAGGTCAGACGCGGTGGCTCACACCTATAATCCTGCCACTTTGGGAGCCAGAGGTGGGCCGATCACTTGAGGTCAGGAGTTTGAGACCAGCCTGGCCAAAACAGTGAAACCACGTCTCTACTAAAAATACAAAAACAAGCTGGATATGGTGGCACATGCCTTGGGAGGCTGAGGCAGGAGAACTGCTTGAAACCAGGAGGTGGAGGTTGCAGTGATCACATCACTACACTCCAGCCTGGGAGACAGAGTAAGACTCCGTCTCATATAACCAACCAACAACACCAAAACATCAAGATAAATCAATAAATCTAAAGCTGGGTTTATGGTTTTGCTTGTTATTCTGAACAAAATGATAGTCAACTTGCAATGTAGCATACATGCTGGAATTTTTAATTTATTTCAATTAAAAAGCTGGTAATTTGGTCATGTTTACAAAGGCATGTGATTTCACTGATCTTCAGTTATAAGACTAACATAACTCTGGAAGTTAATCAGAATCCTTCCTTATAAATGTTCCTATTCATTAAATATAAAAAAGCATTTATTAAGTACTCATGGTACTTCATGAGAAACCATAAAAAGATAATGAAACAGAGATAAAAACTACCTTTGAACAACTCATAATTAAAGACAGAAACTGGTTGAATGTGGCAGCTCACACCTGTAATCTCAGCACTGTGGGAGGTCAAGGCAGGTGGATCACCTGAGGTCAGGCATTCAAGACCAGCCTGGCCAACATGATGAAATCCCATCTCTACTAAAAATGCAAAATTAGCCAGGTGTGGTGGTGCAGTAATTTCAGCTACTCAAGAGGCTGAGGCAGGAGAATCTCTTGAACCTGGGAGACAGAAGTTACAGTGAGCCAAGATTGAGCCACTGCTCTATAGCCTGGGTGACAAGAGTGAAACTCCATCTTAAAAAAAAAAAGGGAAGAATAAACAATCTAGATTAAATAATGGCAATAATAATCTAGATTTAATAAATTATGTTATAAACAAACAATAAAGCCTTCTGTCAAGATGAGTAAAAGTCCAAGAGGTCAGGTGAATCACTAACTCACAAGGGTAATGACACATTTATGAATTAGGTATATTCAACCAAATCAAGTGACAGAGTTGAAAAGAAGCAAAGCCTTGAAATTTCGTTCTACTTTTAAGATTCTTAAATGAATCCACGTGTATTAAAATATTCTACTTTATGTGAGACAAGAACACTCTTTCCTCATCTATTTTGCCAACAATACTTTAAAGTAAAATATTAGTGTAACACTTGACTAGACTTTTCTACTACATATACAAATAAAACACCTGGGCACTTATTAGTTTAAACCTATTTATAGAGCAAACTTTTCTTAAAAATTTCCTAAACTGTTTCCCGTTTCCACAGAAATTAATACACCTGTGTTAATTGCATATATATATATATATAGTGTGTGTGTGTGTGTGTGTGTATGAACCAAAGTGTATGGCAGATAAGCGCTCAATAAATAAACAAACTGCAGGAAAACCTGACTGTATCTTGCGACAGAAACTATCACCCCAAATCTACTTACCCCCTCTGTGACAGAACCCAGATTTTTACCTCTGCAGATGAACATTTTGAATAAAGCCCTCATTTCTCAGTTTCTCTTATTACTGAGCTGGCCATTTGACTAGGTTTTGGCCTATGGGATACATGTGTCCCGAATGACTTCTGAGATATGTTCTAAAAGAAAGGAAGAAGGCACTTCTTCACCCTTTCTGCTTCCTGCTAGGAAGAATGTTGGAGCATAAACACATAATTTGAAACATAAAAGTTGTGTTTAAGGACTGTAGACTAACAAATAAAATAGGGGCATAGGTCCCTAATGTCATAGTGGAACCTTCATACCAACTCTAGATTCTTACCTCTAGACTTTCATCACAACAGAGAAGAATCAACTTCTATCTTGTTAAACAACTGTTGTTTTGGGTTTACTGTCACTCTGGCAGATCTAATTTTAATTAATAGTCATCAAAGTAAAAACATTCTCTACATTTTGTAAAATTCTTAAAATTTAAGACACTGGTGGAAACAACATGGGACATTATTAGAGGCAACAGAATGTGTTAAAATACCAGCCCCAATACTTAGCTATATGATTGCAGGCAGACTCCTTAGCTTTATTAAGCCTCAGTTTCCACATGGGTAAAATGGCAGAAAAGTATTTACTTCTTAGAACCATTGTGAGGATTAAGTATGATAAAGCGGGAAAGAAGGAAGCAAAGGAAAAACAAATAATCAGCAAAGATACTTTAAAAAAATATTAGCTGGGGCCAGGTACAGTGGCTCATACCTATAATCCCAGCACCTTGGGAGGCTGAGGCAGGGAGAATCACTTGCGGTCAGTTCGAGATCAACTTGGGCAACATAGCAAGACCCCATCTCCACACACACACACACACACACACACACACACACAAAATTGGCTAGGCATGGTGACACACACCTGTATTCCTAGCTACTTGAGAGGCTGAGATGGGAGGATCACCTGAGCCCAGGAGTTTGAGGCTGCAGTGAGCTAGGATCATGCCACTGCACTCCCGACTGGATGACAGTCAGACCCCTTCTATTAAAAAAAAAAAAAAAAAAGATTTAAAACCTAAGAACAATGTAGAAAGCAGGTAATTCAAATACACTTATCTCATCTTTTATAACATATAACACCCACAAAATGAGGGTGTTCTATTACATGGCATCTAAAGGTTCTTCTAGCACTAAAAAAAAACTGTATCACAAAATTAAGTGTTGTTACACATATCTATGGTAGCAAATTTTCTTTCAGCTCCATGTCACTTTGAGAAAAAATACCCACCCCTCCAAACACACTTTGGTAACAGCCAGGATTCTCCATGATGAACCTTGATCATCTTCAAACTACTTTTAAGGATGTAACACTCTTCTGACTCTGAAAAATGTTTTGTGTTCTCTAGCATTTTTATACATACTCACAGAGTTGCAATATCTAAGAATTAAGGCCCTCTGATGATACTCTCGACTTTTAAGTAAGCTACCTGAAGACTAAAAATCTCATTGCTCCCAGGTTCCAGATTTTGTCTAACATGGCTTCCTTTAATTAATTGCTTTAATTACTTAACTTCATTATTCTCTCTTCACTTTTTTGGTACAGTGTAGTATCAGCCAGATAGGCTAGTTTAAGTTGCAGTAACAAATCCCCAAAATCTCCGGTCTAGCTTAAAACAACAAAGATTTATTTGTTGTTCACTTTACATGTTTATCATGAGTTGTTTAAGAGCTCTGCTATAGAATCATCCTCCAATGGAACTCAGCTTATGGAGCAGCTATTTTTCTAAACACTGCTAGTTGCAGCAGCAGAAAGAAAAGAGAGTTCTAGAAGGTCTCATCATATTGGCAATTAAATGATGGCCTGGAAGTGATACACTAACTTCCATTCACAACTCTTTGGTCAGAACTGTTCACATGGCCCAATGACAAAGGGGTCAGGAAGTGCCAGATGGAGGAGAGCCAAAAATAATTACTACGCAGTATAAATGATTACTCCAAGTCCCAGTCTAATGACACATACGGAAAAGGTTAAATAAATGTTTTTAGTGATATAGATTTGAGAAATTATTAATTCTAATGGTCATTTGATCACTTAAGAACATCAGGACCTTAAGCTTCACTGAATTCACAAACATAAACTACCAGACTCCAGGGAATTTACATCAAATGCTTGAAGTCAATAAAAAACTGACACATATACCTGCATATTGTTATCTATGTAGACATGGATATATACATACACATTTACATACATACACATATTCTCCTAAGGACATAGTACATTTCCAGGTAAATAGAGATGACAATGCCAGCCTAAATTTGAGGCTTTAAAAAAAAACCATTAATTCGGCCGGGCGCGGTGGCTCAAGCCTGTAATCCCAGCACTTTGGGAGGCCGAGGCGGGTGGATCACGAGGTCAAGAGATCGAGACTATCCTGGTCAACATGGTGAAACCCCGTCTCTATTAAAAATACAAAAAAATTAGCTGGGCATGGTGGCGCGTGCCTGTAATCCCAGCTACTCAGGAAGCTGAGGCAGGAGAATTGCCCGAACCCAGGAGGCGGAGGTTGCGGTGAGCCGAGATTGCGCCATTGCACTCCAGCCTGGGTAACAAGAGCGAAACTCCGTCTCAAAAAAAAAACAAAAAACAAAAACAAACCCATTAATTCATCCCATGTTAGTTTCCCATGCCCATTAGAAATGACATTTTTTTTAAGTCTCTGAATATGGGCTAAATGCCTACAAAGGTCACAGTTAAAGAAAGTGAGTGAAGTAAAACATTAAGAAATATTAGGGGATGCAGAGAACTGAAGAACTTATGGCCCATACAATCCTCACCCAGTGCAAATCCCTGGTCAACTACTGCCATGTTAGAATTCAAGCCAGTGTTACTACTGGATGGTCTGAAATGTATAAGGAAGCCGCAACAGCTACTTGGGAGGCTGAGGCAGGAGAATCGCTTGAACCCGGGAGGCAGAAGTTGCAATGAGCCTAGATCATACCACTGCACTCCAGCCTGGGGGATAGAGCGAGACTCTGCCTCCAGAAAAAAAGAAGAAACTGGGAATCAAGACTATGTGAAATCTCTGGAAGCTTTCATGTTCTTCTCTTTACTCCTGGGTACCCTGAAATTTCACAATATGCCACAATGTGGGCCTTATAAAATTCACTGCTGTGAATGCCCAGTGGGCCCTTCCAATTGCAAATTCATGCATTTTATTTTTGAGAAATTTTCTTGAAATATTTGTTTGAATTACTTCTCAGTTTCCTACTTCTGGAACTCCTAATATTTTAGAGTTGGACCTCCCAGACTGACAGCTCTGTACTTTAACTGACCACATTCCATATTTTTTGTTTTTAAATTCTAGTTCCCCAACCACTGTTGTCATTGCCCAGTGGGCTCATAAAGTGGCCATGGTGGCAGGAATGGAGGTTATACCTGGGCTTAGCAACACAGACTTCTATATGTCAAAGTTGATTTGGCCATGGCTGCTGCTGAGTGTCCAATGTGGCTGCAGCAGAGGCCAATACTTATTAGCTCCCAATATAGTACCATTTTCTGGGGTGACCAGCCAGGTACCTGGTGGCAGGTGGATTACACTGGACCATTTCCATGGCCCAGCATTTCCAAAAAGGCAACATTTCTTCTCACTGGAATACATACTTCACAGCAAAAGAAGGGCAGCAATGGGCCCGTGTTCATGGTATTCACCGGTCTTACATGTTCCCCTGCATCCTGAAGCAGCTGGCTTCATAGAACAAAGAAATGGCCTTTTGAAGATTCAGTTACAACGTTAGCTAGGTGGCAACACCTTGCAGGGTTAAGGAAAAGTTCTCCAGGAGACTCTTTGTGTTCTGAATCAGTGTCCAATATACAGTGTTATTTCTTCCACAGCCAGAATTCACAGGTCCAGGAAACAAAGGGTGGAAACTGGAGTGACGCCGCTTATTACCTAGTAACTCACTAAAAAAATTTCTGCTTCTTGTCTCTGGGAGCTTATGCTCTGCTGGCCTAGGTGTTTTAGTTCTAAGTTTCTATCAAGAGACACAATAATTATTTCATTGAACTGAAAGTTAAGACTGCCACCTGGCCATTTTGGACTCCTTATGCCTTTGAATCAACAGGCAAAGAAGAATGTTTCTGTGCTGACTGGAGTGACTGGTCTTCACAACCAAGGGGTAAGTGGACTGCTACTCCACAATGAAGGAAAGGAAAAGTATGTCTGGAATACAGGAGATCCCCCTAGGTATGAGCTGTAACCAAATGCAATGGAAAACTGTATCAGCCCAATTCAGGTGGGGACTATTAATGGCCCAGACACATCAGGAATGAAGGTTTGGGTTACCCCACCAGGTAAAGATCCATGGCCAGCTGAAGTACTTGCTGAAGGCAGATAGAGTACAGAATGAGTAGTGGAAGAAGGTAGTTATAAATACCACAGAGTATTTAAGTTACAGGATATCAAGAAAAGCAAACCTCACCCCAAGTGTTTTGCATCATTTTTTGGGGCAAGGGTTAGTGCACTTTTGGTCGTAAACAGGATAGTTATATCATATTAGGTGGAAGTATTACCTGGCTAATTGTTGTATTTTTCATAGAGATGGAGTTTCACCATGTTGGCCAGGCTGGTCTCGAACTCAGGACTTCAGGTGATCCACACACCTCAGCCTCCCAAGGTGCTGGGACTATAGGAATGAGCCACTGTGCCTGGCCAAGATTAAAATTTAAACTGGTGAACTCTGAGTAAGCTGACTGCCTCCCATGTGGGTGGGCCTCATCCAATCAGTTCAAGATCTGAATAGGACACAAAGAGAAGCCTCTGTAAGCAAGAAGGAATTCTCTAGTCAACTGCCTTTGGTGTCCATCTGTACCATCAACTCTCCTGAGTGTCTGTGTCTGTCTGTCTCTGTCTCTCTCTCTCTCTCCTATTGAGTTCTGCTTCTCTGGAAAACCATAATACACATGGGTTTTTAAATTAGTATTATTGCTACTTACCATCTCATTCTGCTTCTTATGTTTTCTGCTTTGTACTATGCGTAAATCTAGTAAGTTGCTTCTGATTGTTACATAGTCTTTGTGTGTAGGCTGAATTGTACCTCTTAAAACGACATTATGCCCTAACCCCTGATACCTGTGAACGTGGCCATATTTGGAAACAGGGTCTGAAAATGCAAGTTAAGGTGAGGTCTTTTATGGGACTAATTCAATAGGAGTAGTGTCCTTATTAAAAGAGGAAAATGCCATGTGAAGACAGAAACACACAGGGAGAATGCCATGTGACAGCAGAGACTGATGTAGGTGCAAACCAAGGAACGCCAAGGATTAACAGCCACCACCATAATCTAGAAATAGGCAAGAAGATTCTACCCAGATCTCAAAGAAGCATGGTGCTGATGTTACCTTGATTTCAGACAGACGTGTGAGAGAATAAATTGTTTCAAGCTCCCAGTCTGTGGTAGTTTATTATGATAGCACTAGAAAAACTAGTACAACGAGCACTCACGAAGTTTACTTATCTACATTCAGATTGATATATGTGACACAGAGACTGTCTCCAACTGCCTGCCACTACAAATAATATGGCAATGAATACCCACGTACATATCCCTTTATGAAACTCTTAAAAATACTCTGAGATGTCTAAAAATGAAATTACTGGATCATAAGACATTCACATACTACTAGTTGAGTTCCAGAGTGGCAGCAGAGTCTACATTCACCACTAACGCTTGGCATTATCTTCTGTAGGGGTTTTAGAAAGTCCAGAAATGCTTTGAAACTCCTCTCCATTGATGAGGTCAAAGCTGTATTCCTCTCCATTTAAGCATTGGTTGAACTTAGTGACTTGCTTCTAATGAACAGGAAGTGGTGACAGTATGCAATTTGGGAAACAAGGAAATAAAAGAAACAGTAGCTCCCTGCTTGCTCTCTCTTGGATTACTTGCTCTTTCTTGAATTACTTGCTCCGGAGAAAGCCACGTGCCATATCACCAGAAGCAGCCTTATGAATCCACTCAAGCAGCCCTGTGAAAAGGCTCAGGCAACAGAAAACTGAGACCTTCTGGAAACAATTAGCAAGAAACTGACTCCTCTTGCCAACGGCTACGTGAATGAGACATCCTGAAAGCGCATATTCCAGCCCTAGTCAAGCCTTCAAATGACTATAACCTGGCCAACGGCTTGACAGCAACCTAATGAGACTTTGATATAGATTAAGATATTACATTTTGGGGTAATCTGTTATGAAAAATAACTAAATGCATCCAGTTTTCTGGTTTTTCTTCCCCTCAAACTAATAGATCTCATTTTAATTTACTTTTTTTTCTGACAATTAATGGTTTGAGCATGTCTTCATGAGTTTTTAACTTTGAGGTTCATCCTACAAATCGCCTGTTTAGAACCTCTGTGTATTTTTATATTAGGGTTGCTGTCTTTATCCTTTTGATTTTCAGGAGCTTCTTGAATCCTGCAGATGTTAAATCCCTTGTTAGATTTCAAATTTTGAAATAGTCTCTTCACATTCTATCATGATGTCCCTTCAATATACGCACAGAACTCTGATATAAACCAATAATTCTGATATAAACAAATTAATTACACTTTCTGACACAAGTAATGTGCTTTCAAAGTTCTGTAAACAGTCTTTTCCCACTACTACAAAGATAATGTGAACATTTCTATTACCATAGCTAACCCTACACATTTCATATATATTTTCACGTTTTTAACTTCCAAGAGCTCATTTCCGTTCTTTGATGCTTCTTATTTGTAATCTCCAGCTCTGATTTCACAAATAATAATAATTCTTTTATCCCTCTGAATCTTAGTTTCTTTCACATTTTCTTCTTCCTGAACCATTTATGCTGCTTCCAAGTTACTTCCATCTTTCTGCTCTGGCTTCCATCTTTCCTGTTATAAGTTTTCCTCAATTGTCTGGTAATCTCTAGCTATCCATAAATACATTAGATACAGCACTTCTAAAATGCTGTTCAGAAATTCTGTATGAGGTTATGATTGGTAGGGTTTAGTGTATGTAGAGCTGCTGTTCTCAAAGTGTAGTCTGGGAATTCCTGGCAGTCATCAAGTGATGACTTTTGAAAAGTATTACAGTCAAAACTATTTTCATTATTATTTTTTTGTGTGTATGAGAGACGGAGTTTTGCTTTTCCTGCCCAGGCTGGAGTGCAATGGTGCAATCTTGGGCTCACTGCAACCTCCACCTCCCAGGTTCCAGCAATTCTCCTGCCTCAGCCTCCCCAGCAGCTGGGACTACAGGTGCTTGCCACCATGCCTGGCTAATTTTTGTATTTTTAGTAAAGACGGGGTGTCACCATGTTGGCCAGGTTGGTCTAGAACTTCTGACCTCAAGTGATCTGCCTGCCTAGACCTCCCAAAGTGCTGGGATCACAGGCACAAGGCATTGTGCCTGGCCTTATTTTCATTATTAATAGACATTAAGACATTATTTTTCTTCCCTGCACACTTTCTTACAAGTACACAGCAGAGTTTTCCAGAGGCTACATACATGAAATGGGATATCACAACATCCCAAAGTAGAAGCAGATATTATAGTCAATTCCTGTTAAACTGGACATTAGATTCACAAATACGTAAAACTATTCCACTCTAAATGTTTTGTTTTGGAAATTAGTTATTTTTCACAAAAATCATGTCATGTAACATATGTAATAGATTACTGTTGCTTTTAAAGAGATATTTAAAATTTTTAATTTTATAATACAGTAAATATTGATAGCTATAACCCATATTTAAAAAAATCTACTGGGGCACAGGCCTTCATGACTTTTAAGCAGTTAAAAGGGTCTTGAAATTTTAAAAAGTTTGAGATCTGCTACTGTAGAGTAATGAAGTAGGAACACAGTAACTGTCAGTGTCACTACTGGTAAGTCTATGGACTTATTTTTAGACAGATTTTCCCAGAAAGTACTCTTCTAGCCTCTTCTTGAAAGGTGTAAATCTAGAAGCTATTATTCAAGGAGGCAGAGGTTTAAAGCACTGGGATTCTCAACTTTTCATATGTAGATTTTCCATTTAATCAACATTTTAGGTTTGAAGGTCCTTCCCTTATCTGTATCTGGTATTTCTCTCCCATAAGCCTCAGTTTTCCTCCTTGATGGTAAAAAGGCAGATACCTAGTTGCATAGGACACAGAAAGGAGGCTAAGAAATCTAACTGCTCTTTTAAAAGTCTTACAACCAGTGTTGCTGGGTCTTATCCTTGCCCTACACATGGCCTTCAAAGGTACTTGTCTCTCTAATTCCTTAGTCTTTTGGGGTTCTTCAGCATGATTTGGCTTATTTCTTGTAGCTTCCATGTCTGCAGGCTTAGTTTCAACTTTATTGGGTACACTAAGTTAGTCACTACCATTCACTCACTTTTCAGTTTCCAAATTGTTGATTTATTTTTGTCCCTCTTACCCTTTTCTCTGTTCTTGTGGGTTTATGTCTTTTAAAAATTATTTTACTGTACCATGGTTTCAAGTAAAAACTAAGATGTATACGTGTTCAACTTACCACATTTTCATTCCTTTACATTTACTCCGTGTCCCTCTGCTTTGAGTATGCCTATTATAAGGAGCAGCTAGCTTGTTTTTAAAATATGTAACTTTAAAATATATATTTAATCCACTGTAATTATATTTCTATTTTGTCATGTTACATTTATCCTGATTTTCCTTTATTTCCCATTCTTTTTCCTCTTACACTTTAACCCTCAACATACCATTTACTACCTGGGTCCAAAGGATGCCTTAAAAAAAATTTAGGTGATTTTACAAATAATTTTTTTTTTGAGATGGAATCTCACTGGCATCTGATCTCAGGCTCACTGTATTCTTCACCTCCTGAATTCAAGCAATTCTCCTGCCTCAGCCTCCCGAGTAGCTGGGACTACCGGCACGTGCCACCACACCTGGCTAATTTTCTGTATTTTTAGTAGAGATAGGGTTTCACCATGTTAGCCATAATGGTCTTTGGTCTCCTGACCTCATGATCCGCCTGCCTTGGCCTCCCAAAGTGCTGGGATTACAGGTATGAGCCACCGTGCCCAGCCTATTTTACAAATAATTTACAGAGACAGTGCAAGACAACTTTTAAAATAAATTGTAACAGGAATTTAAATATAGCAAATACCTCTTTGTACTAAGAAAATTTTACACACAAACATCGTACAAAATTTAAAAAAGTTTTTTTTGAGACAGAGTCTTGCCCAGGTTGCAGTGCAGTGGTGCAATCTCAGCTCACTGCAACCGCCACCTCCTGGGTTGAAGCAATCCTCGTGCCTCAGCCTCCTGGTAGCAGCTGGGACTACAGGCATGCACCACCATGCTTGGCTAATTTTTGTATTTTTAAGTAGAGATGGGATTTCACCATGTTGGCCAGGCTGGTCTTGAACTCTTGACCTCAAGCAATCCACCTGCGTCAGCCTCCCCAAGTGCTAGGATTATAGGCATGAACAACTGTGCCTGGCCATATACAAAATTTAAAAAAACATTGTCACAGGACTTTTTTTTTTTTTTTTTTTTTTTTTAAGCAAAAAGAGATGGTTCAGGTTCGTGTTGCAAAATATTCCTGCTGAGTGACTAACTGGATAAAAATACAATATTTTCTTTTGTCCTTAAATCATCTTGTGCATTCAATTCTTAGGTCTTGAGAAAATACAAGATATGATCATCTGAAGAATCATAGTATGAGACTTCACTTATATGCTCCATTTCACTATCATTTTATTAGAGTATAGAACAGCAATATCTAATATCACTTTCTACAATGATCAATATGTTCCTTATCTGTGTAGTCCAACATGGTAGCCAGCCACAGTAAAGTGAGAGTAACTGAAAGTTGTATTTTTCTCCTACATAACCCCTTAAAAGTTAGTGTGACGAGGAATGGAATTTTAAATTTTATTAATTTTAATTAATTTAAATATACATAGTCACATGTGGCAAGTGGCTACCATATTGGACAACTTAAGTCTAGAGTGCTATTTCTCTTTGAATTTATCTGCTAAATTGTATGTCTCCTAAACTTTTTTTTATACCTTTTTGAAGTAGAATGTGATATTTAAGCAATGCAATGAGAAAACTGAAAATGACTATTTACTACATCTTCCTTCTAGGAGATTCTACCATTCTTATTTTTGACTTTTGAGGGGGCATAATATAAATAATTGATGAGTGATGACAAAATTCCCAGAATAGTAAAATATTTCAATATATAAGAAAATCAAGATTAAGATCCCATAATGGATGTTAGATTTATAAAAAAGGGCCTAATGGACTCATATGGTAACTATAAGATAGAACAATTTTTTATTTTGAGATGGAGTCTCACTCTATTGCCCAGGCTGGAGTGCAGTGGCATAATCTCAGCTCATTG